>CM035212.1:6166100-6182561 GCA_020233015.1 Callinectes sapidus | reverse complement strand
TGCTATACACGTACGTACATCAGGCCACACACAGGGAACATTTGGTCTTTACGTAACGCACCAGTTCGTTCGTTATAAGCGAGGTTTATGTTCTGGGAAAATCTTGCACGTGGAATATTTGCATGTACGGAACGAAAAACTTCACGTTAATTACAGGTTGGGTTCCTGGACTCATTGATTTTTTTTACCATTTTTGTATTTTGTTCCTTGCATTGATAGGTAATTTTCACTTAGTCACACGCACCTTTTTTTAGAAGTTAAATAGTTTGTCAACGACAGGGAAGTGTTTAAGTTAGAATAGAAAATAAAACAATGGAAAGGGAGACGAAAAGAGAGATGTTGTAAACAAACTCAGTCTTGTGCCCTTAGATATTCAGGCGTCTTATTTCGACATTTGATAGACTCTCGTGCAAGTTAATAGAATTTCAAGACAGATTTCATGATTTTAGTGAAAGTTTAGCTATCTTTTGTGAAACTTGTCAGGTTTTCAAGAGTGATTTCACGAGTTTAGCGAGAGTTTAACAAGCTCTCGTGAAAGTTAAGGTTTTCAAGTGTTTTCATGATACTGAGGAAAACTTTTTACTCATGAGGGAACAAAATATAGTGACAGCTTGACTTAAATCCATATAGCCTTTGAAAATAGTTATGGTGAGACAACACTGCTCTTCAAAACTCTAACTTCATCGAGAGTAGATACCTCAACACACACACACACACACGCACACGCACACGCACACACACACACACACACACACACACACACACACACACACTGAATGAATCGCAGTTTTAAAGACAAAATGCAACAAAATTACCTCAAAAGACGAGACATTACGACTTTGACTCAAACGTTTAAAAATAGGTAAAAACAATTAGATAAGGACACAAATATACATGTATATACTCTCTCTCTCTCTCTCTCTCTCTCTCTCTCTCTCTCTCTCTCTCTCTCTCTCTCTCTCTCTCTCTCTCTCACCTGACCACCTTGGCGCCATTCCTGTAGACTACCATGGACACATTCACTCCGCTGTCTGATGTGGCTGTCACACTCAGCTCCCGGAACTCAGCTTGCTCCACCCTGATGTCCCAGTCACCGTGGATGCGCTTGCCCCGAAAGTACTTTGACCTGGAAAGTGAAGGATGGACAGAACGTTAACTCCTAGAACGCTAAACTCCTAATTAGTAAACATCAAAGGACAGTAATACAAAATTAATAATGTTAAGGATTTTTCTTCTGTTCTCGTCTTTTTTTCTTTTCTTACTTTAACCACATTTTACTTATTCATTCCAGAAAAAAAACTGACATATAAAACTCCTAATTGCTTGATATCAAAGGCAAATATACTATCTTATAATGATGTTGGAACTATTTCTTGTTAGTATTATCATTAGTATCATTGTATTAGATTTTCCTCGTCTTTCTCCTGCTCCTCCTCCTCCTCCCTGCCTGGTTTGTGTGTGTTGAGGTTCGCTGAATTGAAGTTAGGCAGGTTCATTTAATATTCATACCTGGAGGACGTAGAGAGGGGGACATGGACAGGGAAATCTAATACAATAATAGTAATAATAATAATAATAATAATAATAATAATAATAATAATAATAATAATAATAATAATAATAATAATAATAGTAACAACAACAACTATCACTTAACAATAAAGTAATACCGTGAATATATTGTCTATACGATATCTCAACCATGAGCATCATGTTCCAGTTATTCCAGGCAAAACTGAAATAGGAAGCCTAATAATTACTAATGGTCAAATTCTAATAATAACTCATAATGAAAGATATGAAAGCTAATGCTAATTATGTCAATGTTGCTCGTCTATTTTGTATTTTGTAAGCATGAGCCTCACGTTCCAGTCATTCCATAAAAAAGAAAGAAAAACTGACAGAGAAGATCCAGTAATCGCTGAGAATCAAGGCTTAATACTACCTTATGATGAAATTTATGATAATGTTTCCCGTCTCTCTTCTTATAATCAAGACCATCACCTTTTATTTACTTCAGGCATAACTGACATAGAAAACACGTCATTATAAAACAACAAAGGCAAACACCACCGTATAATTCAAAATATGAACTAGTACTATCGGTGAATTAATCTATTGTCAACTTAGTCAGAAACATTAATCTACTTACTCCAACCAGAAATTGAGATAGAAGGTCCGGTAAATGATAACCACCACAGACAAACACCACATCATAGTCACTAGCATCTACCTATTCATTCCAACAGATAGATAGAAAGGACGAATTACTATCACAGAAAACAAAACATATGAACTACTTCCAGCCACACCAAAGAGAACTGAGGGGGGGGGGAACATCACTAAATTATACTACATTTGGTGTCCAGGAGGCATGTGTCGGGTGCGGCGGGGCGGGATGATGTACAGCGGTGAATTATGAGTGGCAGTGAATCAAAGGCAAGTGTTGAGTGATGATGAGTGGTGTGGAGAGAGGAAGCTGCTCAATGACACAGGTTAGGGGGTTAATTAACGTGGAAGGGGCGAGCTTGTCATCACTACGGTTCATTAGGTGAGATGATGAGACAGAGAGAGAGAGAGAGAGAGAGAGAGAGAGAGAGAGAGAGAGAGAGAGAGAGAGAGAGAGAAGTAGAACGAACTTACGCCTGAACGGAAATGAAACAAAACAGCAACAGCAACAACAACAACAACAACAACAACAACAACAACAACAACAACAACAACAACAACAACAACAACAACAACAACAACATGAAAGTTAGAAGAACCCAAAAAAACCTCCTTGTTAAAAAAAAAAAAAAAAACGAAAAAAAAGGAAAAAAGCAAAGATGGAAAAATCATAAAATAATATAGAAAAAAGGAGTCCCCCCCTCGAATTACCACTGATATAATATTCCTAGGTGTCATCGAATTACACTCTAATTATAACGTTAATTACCCTTACCCGTGCTTGCGTTCGTGTTTAATTTGGGGGAATCAATTAGGGACGACTGTGAGCTAATTAAGACAGACAGGTAAGGGTGACGTGGTGAGAGTGAAGGTCAGATGAGAGTGGCAGTGAGAGTGACTTGTTGTAATGAAGGTGAGTGAGAGTGAATGAGAGTGATGCTTTGTAGTGAAGGTCAGGTGAGAGGGAATGAGAGGAATGCGTTGTAGTGAAGGTCAGGTGAAAGTGAGAGTGATCTTTACTAATGAAGGGCAAGTGAGAGTGAGTGAGAGGGAAGTACTATGGTGAACGTCAGGTGAGAAAGAGTGATAGTGACATGACGAGAGAGAGAGAGAGAGAGAGAGAGAGAGAGAGAGAGAGAGAGAGAGAGAGAGAGTCTTAATGAGTTAATGAATAAGTAATCAAACTAGTGGATGCATGAATAAATTAGGAACCACGTAAATTACTAACACATGAATGAATAAAATACATAATATCAAGAAAATAAGCGTAAAAAAATGAGTAAACTGAACTAGAACTGAACAAACAAAAAATAAAGAAGAACCACTGATGAAAATACAAACAAACCCGTCAATGAAAGAAAAATAATAATGAATAAAAAGAAAAGACAAACAACAACAACAACAAGACCTTTTAAACTAAGTCAAACTATAAATAGATTGAAAGCAACCCCCTTGACCTTTTCAATACTGGAGCACATTCTCTTAGATATTCTGCTTATTATTTGTTGTCGATTTTATACAGACTCAGAAACTCATGTGGAGATTAGAATAGTACAGACTCTGGCCATTAATCTTCTGACCTCCATAGACCCATACTAATATAAATTAAATCGTCTATTCACACCCAAAACTCGTGGTAAAAATGTGTCCCAGTACTGAGAGGGTTAATTACTGAAACGATTAAGTACTGAAAGGGTTGAGTACTGGAAAGGTTGAGTGGATGAATGGATAAACAAGATCGGGTCATTTATACACTCACCAGTCTGTGTTTTGGTCATCTATAACGAGGAGGGTGAAGCAGCGGTCCTTGTTGTATGCCGGCCTCACTTGGGCTGTGACCTCGCTCCGTACCGCGCCAGTCAGGGAGGACACACGCTGCACAGAGGCCAAAGTTAGAGCAGGTCAAGGCAGGATCAACTTGGGTCAGGGTGGGTTAGGTTAGGTTAGGTTAGGTGAGGTGAGGTTAGCTGTAGTGGTGTAAGGTTAGAAGATAGATTTGGTGGTTATTAATGATATTGGTGTGATAAAGTGAGAATAATGTTTGGTAAGCTTGTGAGATAAGGTGACATTAGGGTATGGTAATAAGGTAAGCAAAGCGATGAGAGTAAATCAGATTAGTTTAGAATAGATGTAGTTCAGGTTTAAGTCAGCCAGGTTAGGTTAAGGTCATAGAACGTGAGTTTTGTATAACACAAGTCAAGATAAGTTAAGACAGATCAGATTAGGTGTAAAGAGAAAAGTTTTAATGAATTCATAGCTCTCTCTCTCTCTCTCTCTCTCTCTCTCTCTCTCTCTCTCTCTCTCTCTCTCTCTCTGCCTGCAGGTAAATGTATAGCCGGAGGGAGCATCAATACCAGGTGGGATGGACTCAGGCTCGGGTAGTAAAGAGGATTCAAGTGTGACGTAGAGTGGTGTTCAATCCTCTTTAATGCGACTCAAACCCATTAGCTCCTCTCTTTTACCTCAGTGTGTACGTAAAAATGTATCACTTGTTAACTCCGCCCCTCTCTCTCTCTCTCTCTCTCTCTCTCTCTCTCTCTCTCTCTCTCTCTCTCTCTCTCTCTCTCTCTCTCTCTCTCTCTCTCTCTCTCTCTCTCTCTCTCTCTCACCTGAAGGAAGCTCTCCCGGGTCTTGGAGGGAGAGGAAGGGGCGGAGGTGGTGCGGGAACCGGGTCTGGAGAAATTGAGACTGAACCCACCCCCGCCCGTGGACCCAGAGGAGGGCGCGGGCGTGGTGGTGTCGCTGGAGCCATAGGTAGTCCCGCCCACGCTCCCACCCACGCCACTGCTGTTGCTGCTCACCTGTTCTCACGCCACGCCCACACCAGGACAAGGGGTGAGGGTGGGTGGACAGGGGTTAGAGTGGTGACGTAGGTGTTTGTTTGAGTGTGTGTGTGTGTGTGTGTGTGTGTGTGTGTGTGTGTGTGTGTGTGTGTGTGTGTGTAAATGTTGGTGGTTTTTTTATATATATAGTTTTGAATTTGAGATTCTTTCTTCTTTTTTTTTTTCTTTCAAAGTTTTGTTTTATTAAAATGTTATCCTTTTTTATCAGTGTCTTCTCTCAAAACTGAATCATAATAAGAAATCAATGTTTATTTCATTTTTTTTTTCTTGTTTAGATATTTTTTTCCAAAGTTGTATAGATGAAATAGATTAAAGTTTGCAAAGTTGAACATAATCACCATGAGAGTTGAACAAGGTAAACTTATTGAACACTTATGAACTAAACTATAATATACAAACTAAACTAGAAAGTCATGCACGGAGAAGAAGGGCATAGGGTACACACTACTGCATGCGAGCGGCGGCGCTGTGATAGAGTAGTAGTAGTAGTAGTAGTAGTAGTAGTAGTTGTAGTAGTAGTAGTAGTAGTAGTAGTAGTAGTAGTAGTAGTAGTAGTAGTAGTAATGGTGGTAGTAGTGGATATGGTTATTGTGGTGGTGCTGGGAAGGTGTTTTTAGTATTTGGGTGGATCAGTAGCTGTGGTGGTGGTGGTGGTGGTGGTAGTGGTGGTGGAAGTGACGAAAGAAGTAGTATAGAATCAGCATTAAGTATGACAGAATAGTAGTAATGATGGCAGTTCTCATCACTACTTCACATTCCAAGCTGCATCAGTTTTGTGCTTTGCGTGTGTGAGTGTGCGCGCAGGCAGCATGTATGTCACAAAGGGTGCGTATACTGCATAGCTTTTATCTGCATACAGTGGCCTTCGCGAGAGCTTAATTAGGGCGAAAGCGGTGAGTGGGAGTCTGGACGTGAGAGGAAGGGGGCGTGGAAGGGCGGTGAGATAGTGTTGGGAGTGAGGGGAGAGGTGAGGGGAGTGGTGGGGGGGAAGTGAGCGTGTGTGCGAGACTAGACTTAAAAAAATCATGAAAGGAAAACACCGAGACAGATGCCACGAAGGATGTGCTGAGGGAAGGAGTGAGGAGAGGGAAGGAGAGGCGCAGGTGAGGGGAGAAGGCAGGTAAGGTGACAGGAGGGAAGGTTATCAGTATTAAGGTTTAGATAGGATGAAGAGAAGGTGAGGTAATGAGACAGTAATTAGACGAAAGGTACATAAGTGACATTTGAGAGGCACAGTATAGACAGGAAAGGAAATGAGGCAGTTACAGAAACATGGTAGTATGTCAAGTGGTAGATTTGAAAAACATATTGATTGCAATGTGAGAATAACATGAAAGGAATATAAGGTATATCATTAAGGAGTAGATCTCAAAGGCATCATGTAGACAACAGGTAAAAGAATAAGACAGGTAGGAAGACAGAATGGACTGGTAGAAGAGACAGATGTGAGGTTTAGTGAAGAGAAGGGAGAATAGATGACCAGTAGAAAGAACAGCAATAAAAGATACGAGAAGCGAATGAGAGTGGTAAAGTGCAGGTGTGATGAGCGAGATGTAAAATAGAGACAGGTATAAAGAGTTGAGTGAGAATCCTTGAAACTGAGGAACAAGGAGGAGAAGGAGGAGGAAGAGGTGTTGGAAATAAGGGAGGAAAGGGAAAGTGTAATAAATGGAAGGTAGAAAGGTGATAAGGGAAAAGGAAGTGTAGGATATGGAAGGTACAAGGAAGGAAGAGGAGTGTAGGAAGTGGGAGGGAAGAGGAAGGAGTGTGCATTAAAGGGAATAAAACAGGAAGACTTTTAAATCATTCCTTTGTTATGTTTCCAGCCTCCATTTTGACGCCATGTTGAAAAAAGAATAGAATACCAATAGGATTAAATTGTCGATGCCGGGATTAGGATTACAAAGAAGAAATATAGCGCGAATAATTCCAGCAAAGAAAATATTCATGAAAGGAAAAAAATAAGATAAGACAGATGGAGATTTTACATTTGACATAAGAAAATATGAAAAATAGAAGGAAGATGAAAATGTTTTTTTTTTTTCTTTAGTTAACTAGGAATAGAAAATAAGAAGAAATAATCATTAAAGAAAAAAATCTTTTCTTGAAGTTAAAAAAGAGGGAAAACTGAACTCGAAAGAAGTATCTAAAACTGGAAATAGAGAAAATGTTTCCAGGAAGAGTCGAAAAAAGTAAGATAAAATAAAAAAATAGTTTTCTGTCAGTTGCTACGCCAAGGGAAAAGAAAAATGTAAATAAACAAACGCTCTTCTTTTCACTAGCATAAAGGAAAAGGCAATGGAATGAAGTAAATAGTGAAATCATTTTGCCACAGCACCATAAAAGCAAACCCATAAAAGTATAAAAATGATTCAAGAGTTTCCTCTCCCTGCAGCAATATATATATATATATATATATATATATATATATATATATATATATATATATATATAATATATATATATATATATATATATATATATAAGAAAGAAGAAATAAAGATGTGAAAAATGTACACAACGAAAAACACCGGAAAAGATATGAGAGAAAAGGAAAACTACACACAAGATCCAGCATCTGCTCCCCTCTCTAAGTTTATCCCGAGTAAGGAGAAAGTTTTGGACAAGAATGATGAGAGGCAGCTGGACCACCGCTGAGGGTGACACGTGTGGACAAAGGCGGCCAAACATGAGGAGGCTGGGCTGCCCTTTTATTTCCCGGGGGTTAAGGGAGCAGGGAGGCGTGAGGGGGCTGAGGAAGTGAAGGGGTAGTACTAAATTTTTGCTAGGATATATATATATAGCGTCAACGTGGCACCCAGTAGGTCATAGAGGCGAAATTCTGTCCTGGAGTGGTGGCATTTTTTAAACTTGTGGTGTGTTTACCTGGAAGATTTCTCTTTTTTTCCTTTCCTGCGATGCGTCTTTGTTTGTTTACTGTTTCCCTTTTGACTTCCAGCCGAGTCAGGAAAGTGTGTATTGAAAAGTTGTGCTTTTCTCTTGATGGAAGACGGATAGAAATGGATTTTTATTATAAGTTAAGTGGACAAACTCATTTTTATTGAAATTTAACCTAATGAATTACTCTTTTCTTGTTGTAAGTTAACTGAAAGATAACTGAAACACATCTATACATTTCTTTACACAGAGAACGCATGGCCAGACTCCATTAACCTCAACGTCAAATATCAAGAAATGAGACACAAACCAAATTACTAAGAAATTATTAAACAATGTAAAAACAGACACCACAAGCACTCCGGAGTCAAAGTAGTGACGTCAGAGTGACCACAAAGAAGCGGACAACTGAGTGTGACATCAGCGAGTCACGGAGAGAGGGAGTCACGTCTATAATGGGTCGGCGTGACAGACGTGAGAGGTGAGAGTGACACATACTGAGCGCCACGAGGTCATCAAGCTACATCTGGCTAGTGAGTACCTGCTTAGGCCTCGTCTGTGAGGAGGACAAGTGCAGAGAGGGAGAAAAAATAGTTAGTGATGGTAAGGACGCGAGGCTTAAAGAAAACGGTGATTAAATTAATATTAAATAGAAAAAACAGTACTTTTTATCTCTCAATAGGTTTACGTGATGCTATTTTTGTTAAGGAAAAGATAAAACTTGTGTATTTTTTTTTCTCGTAGCGTGGTTTAAGTGATGCTATTTCAATTATTCTTTCCTATTCTCTTCATTGCGGAGGAGCACTGTTGAGCTGACGAATGCACGAAGATAGGGAATGCGGGAAATAAACAAATAAAGGTAGATGAGAGAGAGAACATGAAGGGGGGAAGGGAAGATAATGAATATGAATGTTACTCGACGAGGGAATGTAGAGTGAATGTGAAAACAAGGAGCAAACATGGACATTTGAAGGTAAAAGGTGGAAAGAAAGTAAGGAGGGATGTATGAAAATTCACTATGAGTAGATACACTAGATTTACAATGTGTGTGTGTGTGGGTGTGTGTGTGGGTGGGTGGGTGGGTGGGTGGTTGTGTGTGTGTGGGTGGGTGGGTGGGTGGGTAGGTGTGGGTGTTGGTGTTGGGTGGCAGTCATAGTCGCCTGTTACCCAAAAAAAACAAGAGTCGTAATGTAATCCACGGTGTCCTGAATTGCCGTGGCCACTGAGCAAGGCAGGACAGAGGGGTGGGTAACTCGCCTAAAAGTGGACCGCTCAGCTAGGAGAGAAAAACAGAAAACGGAAGATGCGGTACTCACCCTGCAGCGACCTTAACTCAAAAAGAATACCAGAGAGCCAGCCATCAGAGAGAGAGAGAGAGAGAGAGAGAGAGAGAGAGAGAGAGAGAGAGAGAGAAACGCTTCATACGCATCATCCAAACTAACAAACTCGTCTAGTATTAAAAAAAATGAAAAAAAAACATGCATTTGCTTTGGGGTCAGCCTTTCTTCATGAGAGACAAAAGTTTACCTGCGCAGTCTGAGGCTTCACTTGAGGCTTTGGGGGGGCTTGATTGGGTTCAGAACTTTGCTTGGGTTCAGAACCTTGCTTGGGTTCAGAACCTTGCTTGGGTTCAGAACCTTGCTCTTGAGAGGGAGGCTTTGAAGCAGGAGGCTGTGGTGAACCCCCCCGCCTCTCGATCTTAACGTAGGAAGGAGAGAAGTGTTCGAAAGGAAAGGATTGGACAGGGAAATAAAGACGAGGCGAACACAGTGAGGGTCGGAGCATGGCAGGCAAATATTGTCAGGAGGAACACAGTGTACAGATAGTGATGGTATATATATATATATATATATATAAATGGCGAAAAAAACAAGGTGAAGCGATTGGTTTTTGAGGGAACACGAGAGAGAGAGAGAGAGAGAGAGAGAGAGAGAGAGAGAGAGAGAGAGAGAGAGAGAGAGAGAGAGAGAGAGAGAGAGAGAGAGAGAGAACAAACACCAGTAAGCAGAACATCAAAAGAAGCAAGACAAACAGCACAACACCCACAACCACACACACACACACACACACACACACACACACACACACACACACACACACACACACACACACACACATTCACTTATAGTCTCGCTCTTTTTCTCACATTCCCATTGCTGTCTTCTCTTCTTCGTCGTGCAAAGGAAGGGAAAAGTACACAAGTAAAAAGGTAACATTCCAGCACTCATGATAACGTGCAATGATTGAATAACACTTTCCATCATAACAATAAGGAAAAAAAGAAAAGAAAGAAAATGAATAGTATTGTCAGACTCCTTCTCCTCCACCCCAGCACTCAAGCACTCCAGCACTCCAGCACTTTACCACTTGAGCATTCCAGCATTCATGGGAACAATACATTGAAGGAATAACATTTGATAATAATAATAGCAAAAAAAAAAAAAAAAAGGAAAAGAAAAGAAAAGAAACGTTATTGTCACCCCAGCACTTCAGCACTTCAGCACTTCAACACTTCAGCACACCAGCACTCATGACAACCGTACACACAATTTTCATAATCACCAAAACAATAAAGAAACAGAAAATAAACACTTGTCAGCCTTGTACTCCGTCACCTCAGCACTTCAGCACTTCAGCACTTCAGCACTCACGAAAACCGCACAAACACTTTTCATAATCACCAAAACAATAAAGAAACATAAAATAAACACTTGTCAGCCTCGTACTCCGTCACCCCGAGCACTACAGCACTTCAGCACTTCAGCACTTGAGGTCCCGTGCATCCTACCCTAGCCAAGCACTCAGACACTCCCCACTGCTGTCCCATAAAGCATTTCTCGTGTTTCCCTCACAAAGTTTCCCTCTTGTCCTTGCAAAGCTCCAAATCTTGCTTCCGTCTCTTACCTGCTGTTCTTACCTGGCCCTCTGTCACCTGCTGTCTATTTTTGCTTTTTGCTATTCACTCATACTTTTCGAGTGGCATTTTTTATTCCATCTTCGTATCAAAGGCTTTTCGTTAATTTGTTTTGTGAGAAGCGTGAAATCTTTGCGCCCTCTCGTGTCTCATTTCGCTGTATTGCTTCATGTTCATTTGTTTTTTTTTGTGTTATTTTTTCATGTTTTTTTTTTTCGTCTCGTCTTCTTCATTTACTCTGCTTTGCGTTTGCTGGTGCTTTTTGTTCCTGCAGTTCGTTTTTTTTATTTTTTAAGAGTTTGTTTTATATTTCCTTCGACGGTTTTTCTTGTCTCTTCCATTTACTCTCCTTGAAACTTGTGAAACTTGTAGCACTTGTCTGTCTTGTTCATTCGCTTTCACGTGTGTTTCCATTGGTTGTCCTTGCTGCGTGTATTTTTGTGGCCCATTTTTGCACTTGTCTTGTCTTGCCTCCGCACACACTCATCTGTTAAATTAATTCACTTCGTCCTGCAAGCATTTTGATTCTTTGCTTTATTTACCTTTCCTATGCTTTTTTTAATTTTATTTTTTATTTGTGTTATTTTCGTACGTTTCTGCGACTATTTCTATCCTACCTTTGCTTCGTGACTTTCAAATCTGCAAACTTTCACTCACAGTCGTATTTACCTGCCATTCTCACCTCGGCCTTTATTGCACTTTTTTTTTGTGTGTTATTTTCATCCTTTTGCATCAATTTCCAATCTCTGCGTACCTTTCCTTATCTCGTGTCTCCTGGAAACCTGCAAACGTTCTCCCACTCATATTTCCTGCTATTCTCACCCTCGCATTCCCTCTCTTCCTTCTCGTCCTTGCAGTGTATTTCCATCTTATTTTTACGTACCTGCGACACGAGGAGGAATGCAAAAGAGGTTAAAACAGAGTGAAAACTTATGAGACACTGAGACAAGTTAGGAATAGAGTTAGAGAAGAGAGAGAAAAGAGAGAGAGACCTCATTTCATATCATTCGTGCCTGTTTTTTTTGTCTTCCAGCACCAAATTGAAGAAGTTATATAGTTCGCCACATGTTGCATTCATTAATCCAATCACTCAACCCAGTCTGCAGTGGTAATCCTTGGTGGTGCTTTGTGTGTTATCGCGTTAGTCCTCGTGTCGCATTCCAAAGAAGGCCAGAAAAAAGGATGCAAAACAAGATATCATAATAGTTACAACGCTCTCAATGTTGCGGCGAGAGAGAGAGGATGAAGTGGAATGAAAAAAAAGAAAGAAAGGAAAAAACACACACACAGATAGGAAAAAAAAAGACTCACACAGATAAGTTTTCCATTTTCGCAATACGGACACAGGAAAAGACTGAAAAGAAAAAGGTGTGAAAAAGTTACTGAGAGATAAGTTCTTCATTTTCGCAACACAGACACAGGAAGAGACAGACAAAAGAAAGAAAACAAACCAGAGGGTGTAAAACAAATATCATAAACGTCCCATTCCACCAGATGGCGCGTCACGGGAGGGAGAACCAGGAAACAGCAGATAAGATAGTCAGTTTATGCACTTCCCGGGCTGTGGTGACGCTTCCCTCGTGAAATAGAGCGCAGTGTATTCAGAAACGCCTCGCTCTCTCTCACCACCACAACTTTCCAAGGCCACATAAACAATTAGCCAGGATTTTAACTCTTTTACTGCGACACGAGATAATTAATACCACCATTAGCAATGCATGAGATCTTTATTAACATCTGCGAGGAAGGAATGCATGAAAGAGTATATTTTGCATTTTTTTTTTACCTGGTTTTAAGATTTTAGATAACTATTAGACAAGTAAAGATGTCTTAGAGTAATTAGTTATTAAGGAAAGATGGAGCAAATAGCAATGAAAGGATTAAGACAGTTTCTTCTTTCAGCAAAAAATAGAAATCTTGCTAATTCAACACCAGAATAAAAAAATACCCTTAAAAACATGAGCATCTTCAACTAGAGTCTTTGGAAAGCAGTGAAGGTGAGAGAGAGCTATAAGCGTTCCAGAATACGGTCCATTGCTCACTGTTGGTAGAGAAGCTTGTGCAGTAAGGCGGTGGGTGGGGAGAGGAGGTGCAGGAGGAGAGAGACGAGCACTTAGCAAGGTGAGAGGAGTGTTGAGCATGTAAGCGACGGTAAAAGATCAAAAGAAAAAGTAATAATTAGTCGTATTTAAGAAGCAAAACTCTAAACTTTGTGAGACAGGAAGGAGATGAAGAGGGGACACACGGAGTTAGCGAGCGGTGAACACGAAAACTCCTGGAAAAGAAAGGATCAAAGAAAGTATCAGTAAGTTGTATCTAAGAGACAAGATTATGAACTTCGCCAGAAATACGTATGATAGATGAAGAAGTCTGGAGGGGAATGTAGAGAGAAAAAGAGAACTGGAGAGGGAGTCATGGTGGTAGTGAGATGAGGTGAGATGAGAGGAGGAGAGGAATGAGTGGAGCGTGGGCATGAAAACAGTGCTAAAAGATCAAAGGAGGCAACATGAAGGGGAACTTAAGAAACACAAGATTACGAACTATGATTATGATATTTGAAAGAGAACTCTGGAGGGAGACAGGCAGTTAGCGCGTTGAGAGAGGCAGTGAGGCCGAAAATTACTGGGAAAAAACTCAAAGAAAAAGCGGTGAGGAGATTTAAACACGTATAACCTAACTCTTAGAGACGCGAGATAGCTAAGCAAGAGAGAGAGAGAGAGAGAGAGAGAGAGAGGAGAGAGAGAGAGAGAGGGGGGGGGGGGATGACAATAAAATGATAACTATATAAATAACAATATAAAGGAAAGAAAACGAAAAATGATCAAGAATTCGAGATCTTCCAAACTTTTAGATGGATTTATGTGTAAAAAGTGATTGAGTTTTTAGAGTGTTTAGAAAAAAAAAAAGGATGGCAAGTTGAGACGAAGTAATCAAAGAAGGAAACCCGAACAACAACAACAACAACAACAACAACAACAACAACAACAACCAACAAACCAACAAACAAACCAGCTATATCGAGCTTTCATATAATCAAGGCAGTCGAGTAAAAAGAACCATCAGCTCAGTTACCTGCACATCACCTGCTTGAACGCTTATTAGGGAACCATGTAATATAAAGCCAGCGTGCGGGAGGGAGGGAGGGAGATATTGACGTAGCCACAACATCAATAAACTATACCACGCGGGGAACAAGGAAACGGTAATTGAAAGAGAATAGAAAAAAAAAAAAAAACGAAGCTATTGTACTATACAGGGAACACACGAGAGGGAAAATTTGACATAGAGACCACAAAACATCAATAAACAATAAAAAATAAAGTACCCGAACTGGAAGGCGAAGGTTCTGCACAAAATGGACCGACGAGAAGGGAAAAAAGTATTGAGGTGGATGAAAAGGAATGTACTCGAGGGAAATTTATTGACGTGGGTAAATTTGGAACACTGGTAAACTTTCTTCCTTCACGTAAATCATCGAACTATTCATACATTCATACATTTTTCATCCAAAATAAGAATAAAAAATGAAAAAAAGGAATTAGAAAAAAGGAAGAAAAATACTTTACTAAGATACACTGCACTACTAATAAAAACACTATTAAACTTCTTCCCTTCAGACAAAAAAATGACATACACCTAACTTTCCCTCTCCAAAAATTATAAAAAAAACGAAGAAAAAAAAAAAAGAAAGAAAAAAATGAAGACGAAAAACCTCCAATCTTCTATAAAACATTTTAGGGGACTGGCACCTCAGTGGACCTTTTCTTTCTTTGGCCACCTTAACCAGATTCACTTCTCACATAAAAACAACAACAACAACAACAAAGAAAACGAGAACTAACCTGAGCAAACAGTGGGTGACGCTCCGGGAGGTGAAGAGCCAGCCAAGGTTCTGAAGGAAGACCGTGCGAGGAAGGGAGAAATATTGACCCAGACGACACAATGAGCGTAATAGAGTGAAGAAAATGTTGACGTGGATGACTCAGAATACTAATGAACTCTACCAGACTGGAAACCAATGAGATAAAAGCCCCTGGAATTGTGAAGAAAAATATCCTTTAGTATAGAACGAGTGCGCTAGAAATGATTTTAGATAACTGAACGCACCACTAAACTATATCAAACTTTTTTAATATGTAAGAGGGTGGGGTGGGGTTGGCAAAGGGTAACATGAAATAATAATAAAAAGCCCACTATTTTGCCGGCCTTCTTATAAATCCGAAAGAGGCAAAGGGTAGGGATAAAATGTCTTAAAAACTTATATAAAATCAAGTCATAGGAAGTTGGAAAGACAGAAGCAGGTAAAGGATTCCAGAGATTACCAGAGAAAAGAATGAATGATAGAGAGTACTGGAAAAAAACAAAAAAATCCTTTGGAATCGGAAAAAGTTATGGAATATATAAAGCGAGTGCACGATAGTGGAAAAAAAGTTTACACAACTCAAAAGCCCAGAAAACCTAAAAAAAACACCAGAAAACTAAATATAAATGGAAACAAAGAACAAATAAAACCTTAGAATTAAAAAAAAAAGGTCCTGAAGTAAAGAACGAAAGTACGAATGGGGGAAAAAAAACTTTAGACAATACCAAACTGAAAACTTAGAAGAGATAAAAAAAGAAAAAAAAAAAAGAAAAAACTGAAACAAACCTAATGACTCCTGTAGCACGAAAGGAGAGCACGAGAGGAAGAAACTGAAAAAGAAGAAGACACAGAACACCTCGTTTCATAAAGACGCCTTAGGTGGAGGGTAGTGACGGGGGTTTTTAATTACGTTTTGTAGAAGGTGAGGAATGAGGAGGAAGAGGTGGCGGGTGGCGGGTGAGTGACGGGTGGCGGGTGAGTGACGGGTGGTGTTGGGTGAAGGCTAATAAAGAAGAGGCGGAAGTGGGACGACGGAGGAATGTGTTGTGTTGTGTTGCTGGTGGGAGTCGCCGTTATTAAGTTTTGGTGAAGTGAAGATGATCAGGTTCTCTTCTTGACGGCATTGAGAGTTCATTAGTGTTTTGCACCATGGGATTCATATGAGTGGGGAGGGGAGTGGGGGAGAGAAGGAAGCGCCTCTAATAAAACAGGTAATGCGAGGAACGGTGGAGGTGGGGAGTGAAAGTGGAGTTGTGAATGAGTTGATGGGAATTAAAATCGCGTCAATGGTCTTAATAAACATAGAAATATAAAAAAAAAAGATAGAGAAAAAAGGAAAAATAATGAAGAGTTAAAATGCTGAATTTTGAGTTTAAATGATGGAACTTTACTACAACTTAACTATTTTTTTTTTGTAATATAGAAAATCATATAAAAATAAACAATAACCACGTGAAGCATGCCACAAGTGAATATATAATTGAATCCTAAGACAGACAATAAAAACAAATAAAAAACACAAATAAAGCTTGACTATACCGATCTTATACCGTGGGAATTCTCATCAGAAACACTCAATTAATGAACCGAGGAAGGTGGAAAGCAATAAGGAGTAAGAAAGAATATTGAATTTTGACTTAGATGATGAAAGGATGATGAAATGAAGCAAGGGATCTATTAACGCATCGTACCACACACACACACACACACACACACACCGGGAAAATCCTCTTAGTAAACCGAGAAGCGTGGAGAACAACAGAAATAGAGAACAT
>CM035212.1:6142585-6146570 GCA_020233015.1 Callinectes sapidus | reverse complement strand
AGAGAGAGAGAGAGAGAGAGAGAGAGAGAGAGAGAGAGAGAGAGAGTCCGCAATGCAAGACAGAAGAACCGAATAAAAACGAGAGAAAAAGATAACCTAGACATTATATAACATTCCAAAGCAGAGAGAGAGAGAGAGAGAGAGAGAGAGAGAGAGAGAGAGAGACCTAAAGAACCTTACATAACGTGCTAACTCTCAGTAAGGGCAGGAAAGTAAGTAAAAAACAGAACTCTGAAGAAAGCGTCTGTTGGTAGCAAACTCCGGTGATGCCAAACTGAACTTCTTCCTAGACACACACACCATTAAGGTTCTTCAGGTCCTCTGCAGGGTTGCCAATGGAAGACAAGTCCCCAGGGTCCTCTAGGCGACACTCAAGGGCCTCAAGGGTCATATTTGGGTCCTGATAAAGCCTTCGTGTCCTCTCTTTGCCTCCCAGTCTCAAGATTCTCGCGTGTGACTCTTACCATTTCTGCTCCACTCAAACGAGAAGTTGTTCCTGATTTTGTTTTTGAATATTTTGTTTTATATATCTTAAAATCTTATGGTAGATGAGTTTGATTGATTCTTCTTATTGCAAAGGTGAAATAACTTTTTCGTGATCATCAATAGTTTTTCTTATTTCAAAGTGTGGGTGATTTTTTTTTCAAATTTTGATTCTTTCATGTGATTCTTATTAAGTTATTCTGTTCATATGAATTTGTGTTTTTCTCTTATTTGCTGATCTATTTCTTACTTAACTATAGGTTAAGTTTTTTTTCAATCTATACATGATATTTGAATTTTCTTCTTATTTTTTTATATTACTTTTAATCTTGTTTTTATATCACTCGTCTTTCCTTTCACTTTGATAGCTTGCTGTTTATGAAGTTATCGTGTATCATTTAGATCTTTCAATGTATTTGAAAAGTTCAATATCTGACATAAATTCTTTGTTTTTCTACTAAAGGGGAGCGATACAATATAGATACCGAGATTCCTCCTTTTCTACACTAAACAGAAGGGATGTACTAGAATATTTCCTGGAAAATCTCTTTCCATTAAAGGGGCGTAACACTACTATATATTTTTTCCCTATTGTTTCCTCTACTGAAAGGCGGATAAGAAGGAAGGGGAGGTGCGTCACACTATCATATCACACTATCACCCTAATACTACTTTTTTATCCTCCTTTGCTATTCTATTTTTCATTTACATATATTTTACTGCATATTACGTTTTTGTAAGATAAGAAAATGGGATCTGATGGTTTTAAAAAGGATCCGATACTCTTAAAAGTGCTCGAATACTAAGAACGAAGCTTGGAAGTGAAGCAGGGGATTAGACAAAGGTTCTGAAAGCTTAACGGGATGCCCACTGACGCTACGAGAAGTGACCAACAAGACAGCCTGTAATTTTGACACTGGTAGCAGAGAGAGAGAGAGAGAGAGAGAGAGAGAGAGGGGTGGACGATCGCGACAGACTTTAAGAAGAAGCTTATTCAAAAGATCCAAAAACTAAAAGTACGTAGAAGTGTTGCCAATTAAGAGCATTGTTTTAGTTACCTCGTCTCTGTTGTCGTCCGGCTTTTTAAGGGGTGACAAGTGGGGGTTTAGTTGTAGTAATTCCCATGCCTTATATAAGTGTAGTAGTAGTAGTAGTAGTAGTAGTAGTAGTAGTAGTAGTAGTAGTAGTAGTAGTAGTATATGGTCTTGTCTTCTGTTTCTCCTATTTCTCTTTTCTACTCTCGTATGTTTGTTTTTTATCTATTTTGTTTAGTTTGTATTTATATTGATGTTTTAATTTACCTTTGTTTTACCTTGTACTTTATCCTTTTTTTTCTATTCCTATTCTATTCAGTTTTCTTTTTTTTTCTTTTTTTTTTTTTGTCTGTGTGTATTATTTCCTATATTGTATTTTCTCTTCACCTTTTTTTCATATTCTTTTCTTACGCCTTATATATTTTTTTTCCTTGTTTCTATTCATTTTTTTCCCTCCAACCTGTCTAATCCTGTTTGTGTTTGTATGCTCCTCATCCTGTATGCTTTTTAAAATTCTTTTTTTTATTTTTCATGTCTTTTCTTTGTGTTCTATCCACAGTGAGTGTTCATATTAACTTCCTATATGTTGATTTAAATTCTGATCAACTCTTAATAATCTTTTATGTCATTTGTTGTGTCATATTTCATCTTTCATTCTCATAAAAATAATAAAGTATTCTATCGTTCAATCTTGTCATGTGTTTCAGAAATATTCGACTTGCTATTTCATAACTAAGTCTAATGAGCTTTCTGGGTTTTTCTTTTTTTTCTCGTAAATTTGTAATATGGAAAAGGGAAAAAACATGCTGAAAAGTACTTAATATTTAGGAAATGTTGATTACCATGCGTGCTGGACTCTTAGAAATACCTTAGTTATTAATTAGTCTCGTGCTGTTTCCTTAAATTACATTGGACCCATAATAATTAGCTGCTTTATGGAACTGGAATTAATGAGGAGATACTGATGCTACTTATTATTATTTTTGTTATTATCATTAGCATTATTATTATTATCATTGTTATTATTACTATCACTATTATCATTGTTGTTATTATTATTATTATTATTATTATTATTATTATTATTATTATTATTATTATTATTATTATTATTATTACTATCATCATCATCATCATCATCATTGTTATTACTATTACTACATACATACGTATTACTATTATTACTCACTCACTCACTCACTCACCCTCTCACTCATTCACTCACTCACTCACTCACTGTCACAATGAGTAAAACAGATTTAGGGTCACGATCCTGTGAATCTTGACATGAGTGACTCATGACAGTGGGTGTCTCGTATTCAGACTGAGTAACAGTGAGTGAAGGTTCATAATTATATTGATGCGTAACGAGGCAATGTCTTTGATTTGACTCACTTTTAAGATGAATGAATAAGATGACAGAGTAAATGTGAATGAGTAAACGGTGAGTAAATTCATGATATTCCAAATGTAACCCACGAATGAGTGAACTGGACGAGTGAGTAAGCTTGTGATATTCCACACGTCCTCATTATTGTGTATTCCGAGTACTTAGATGTGAACGATGGGTAATCTGAGTAAAATAAGTGTATGTTTAATCCTAACATTTGTTTCATAAAAAAGAAAAAACACAATTATAAGTCAATGAGTACCTGAATAAATGCACAGGTGTATCCATTGATTAACGCGTTAAACTCATGAGTATACTGAAGCTACTTACGAGTATGTTAACGAGTTATGAGGATCACCACTGACTCATCATGCAGCTGCACAGATAGATCAATTTACCTGATATGTGGGTAGACCTAATTCTACCTAACCTATTTCCCGGAGAAACATGGTCGAAGCTACAGTAACTTAACCTGACTCATGAGTAAACCTAACCTAAATTGAACCCTACCCAAAACTTCAGCTCATATCACCTAACACAGTCTAACTCATCAGTAAACTTAATATAACCTCTCTTGATTCATCTAACCTAACCTGGTGATGAGTAAACCTTATCATGATTAACTTAGGCACGTCACATTGTCTACCTGAATAGATACAAAGGTGAAGCAATTAACGTAGTCAGTGCTTCCTCATCATTAAATCATCATTAGCACACAAATAAATAAAAAAATAAAAAAAACTAGAATATAAAGATTAATGAATACTGGATTTTTTTTAAAAAG
The DNA here is from genome assembly GCA_020233015.1 of Callinectes sapidus. Lineage (NCBI taxonomy): Eukaryota > Metazoa > Arthropoda > Malacostraca > Decapoda > Portunidae > Callinectes > Callinectes sapidus. The sequence goes on along the minus strand of CM035212.1, from coordinate 6,142,879 downwards.
ATACAGTCCCATATTTTGAAACACTTTGCTCTCTCACTACGAGTATTTTCTGAGGCAGCACAGTTTTATTTTTCTTGCGAGTTTTCAAGAGTGTTTTTCCTGCTCATATGTAAAACTTATTAATTTTCTACAGCAAACCTAAAACACTTCCAGAAACCCGTGTGATTCCATGACTAATTTTAAAGGCCACAGAAATGACTAACCGGACTCTCACCAGTGTTTCTTCTGTTAATAATGTAGAAAGACATTCAGCCTATCCCCATGCCAGTAAAAACATCCTTAAAAACCCGTATC
>CM035212.1:6135085-6140085 GCA_020233015.1 Callinectes sapidus | reverse complement strand
ACGCTATAATGATTCTGGATTTTCTTCCTCGTATTTCTTTTCAGGGTAAATGATTTCCAGTTCAGATCATTACTATTTTTAGTTTCTTTATTAGCGTAATTGGAACTTTTACCGATAATTTCCTGCCTTGCATTCATCTTACCTGTAAGGGATGCATTTTTCTCCACTATTTTAAGCTTCCTTTTCTACCAGATCCACGATAGCCAATGTAAATGATTCCAGTAATCAAAATTTTCGTCCAGCTGGAATCGTTTCTCCCAAATACTTAGAATTTTAGGGAATAATTTGACGGTAGATACACACGATTATCCTGCAAAGAACCCCCACTCTTATCTACATCATCACCTTATGAATAATTGTCCATGGTCTGGTGGTTATCATCGCTTTAAGATTTAATGCTCCTTTGTCCAATCACTTAAGGGTTTATTAATCGTCATCCATTTATTGCTGCGTGGTAAGAGTCAAGTGTTATTCTTATGTGAATAACTTTCCATCTAACTCGGAGTTGCCAATGAGTTTTAGAACAGAATTTAATCTTGCTTCCTCTAGAATCTCTCTTCATCCACTTATGCATTACCAAGTAGAAAGTAGAAAATCCATTTGTATTTTGGCATGTTTGTTTTTATGAACTTTATTAGTCATTATCCTCTGATCGCTTTAGGAACAAAATTTTAACATTTTCACCGAATCACTTTTATTCGCCTATGAACTGCCAAGGAGCACCATCCAATCGTCTCGTTTAAAAACTTTTATGGAGTTATAAGACTTACCACTTATTTTTTTTCCACATATTCACTTGATCACTTTTATCTTCTTATGTAAGAACTTCCAATCACCATCAACCAGTCGCTTAAAGAAGTGAATACAACCCTTCTTCTATCAGGTAACACTTATAAATATTGTCCTTCAATCAGTTTAGGAAAAGATTCCGATCATATTTTTCACCAAATCACTTTCTATCCTTTCCAGGACCATCAGTTACCAATCCAACTGCTTTAGGAACAGAATCCAATATTCCTTCCATGGAATAACACACCTATGTACCAATAAGATCTGCTAATTATCTCCATTTGGTTTAGAAGTTTACCGAATCACTTTTCATCCACTAAATTAATGGCAGTTAACTCGCCTCAAGAACAGAATTCAATCCTCCTTCCGTCGAGCAACACTTGCACATACCACTAACACTTGCCAATCACTTCCAGTCACTTTAGAAATTCACCAAAGCTTTTTTTTATGGAGTGTAAAAGTTTTGCCAATTCGTGTGGGGCACTGTGGCTTTAGATTAAGGGTCTGATAGGCCAAGGTAGCCCCTTGCGTGCCTTGCCCTCGCCCCCCCAGGTGTCGGGATCCACCCCTGAGGTAACGTGGTTCACCTGTTTCTCCTGAAGCGACCCTCTGTCACTGGTGGACCGCCGAAGGCCTCAAGTGCCGAGGTGGAAGTGGATTGCACGCTGCGGAGACACTGGGCACTTAGTTCTCCACACCTGCTCCTCCTACACACACCTGTCATCCCTACACACCTGTCCTGTTGTTATTTACTGGATTTGCAAACACCTGTTATTCAGTTTGATTTATGTTTACTTTGTTTTTTCGTTGTTTTTTCTCTGCACACACCTGTTGTTCCTATAAACCTGCTGCTTACTGGACTGACATACTTGCCTGTCACTTTAGTTTAGTTTTGTTTACATATTTCTGCTTCTGCACACCTGCCTGCTTTTTTTCTGATTTTACATTGTTAGTTTGGCTTAAATTTGTGTTTCCATGTTTTTGCTTCTTCACACACCTGTCACTTATACATATTTGTTATTTACTGGATTTTGTTCATCTTTCACTTTGGTTTTTATTTTTTTTCCTGCTTCCCTTTAAATGTGTTATTTATTGCATTAACTCATCTGTCATTCAATGATTAATTTTTTACTCCCCCATGTATTCCAGACATTTTTTTTCCTTTTCTGTCCACACCTGTCTTTTTTCATTGATATATCTTGTTTCCATACCATTTTCTTCTATGCACAACTGTCATCAACTTTGAACACGTATTGGTACATATATCTCTTCCCTACAACTGTATTCCTAGTCTACTGTCTATTTTATCAACTTTGAACACGTATAACTTTTCTTGGATTGATTCGCCACAATTGTTTTCCTATTTATTTTATATCTATCTATTTCTGTCCATTTTAGCAACTCTGAGCACGTGTCACATTTACTTGGATTGATTTACCATAACTCTCATCTTATCTACCTTTCATCTATCTACCTCTGTGTGTTGCACCTTGAACCATCTACATACCACACCACACTTTCCCATCCTGCATCTCTGACTAAAGACAACAAAAAGCGGAGAAAATTCACATTTATATTGCCAATCACAAAAGAAAGGTAAAAAAAATTATCCCTGGAATATGTTCTTGTTCCCTCACACCTTGACAGCTGCACATCACAGTCTTACTTTTCTTTCTGGTAACACTAATTAAATCATCCATCTACCTTTAGTCTTGTTTCATGTCACGTTTTCCCTTCTTACACCTTGACACACTTGCAAATAACGTATCATTTGTATCCTGCTTCTCTAATTAACTTGTCTACCTCTAATCTTGTTTCATGTCGCGTATTTGTGTCTCCCCCTCTTAGTCTTGTTACTTCTTATGCTTACAACATCGTGGCTATATTCCCTTATGGCACTTAATCATCTCTGTCACATCCCCCTCTTGGCTCCTTGTTCCTTCACACCTGCGGATCTAACTTTTCTATATCACTAATGAAATCGTCTATCTATTTCTTTCTATCCATTCCGGTTCTCCACATTAGTGTATAGCGTCTCACTCTTCTATCCTGCATCAATAATGAACTCCACGGTTTATCTTGTCTTATATCATGTCTTTCCATACCTTATCTCTACATCACTAATGAAATTGTCTACTTCTCATCTCGTCCCATGTCACGTCTTTCTGCCTGCTGTCCCGTGTCGCAAAACAAAATTGTCCGCTCTGTGTCCTCTTCAATATGGGAACCCTTATCTCCTTTCCCTCATAACCTTTCCTGTAAACTCAACTCTTTGCTATTATTACACCTGGCGGGCTAGACTTAATTAACACCTGTCTCTCGCGGAATGTATCCTGTATATTATGTTGCTCTTGTTATGCTTCTTGCTTTGTTTGTGTTGATTGTGCCTTTTTTTCTTCATTTATGTTGAGTTTGCCCTTCAGTATAGCTCACTCTCGTTTTCTCTTGTGTGTCTTCTCCCTCTATTGTCTCTTCTCCATTTTCTTTGACCTGATTCATATAGTCTTTTCATGGTAACTACATTTTTTCTTCATCTATGCTTAATTCACACACCTCCATTCTCATATATTTTTTTTCCTACGTCTTACCTCTCCTCTATTTCATTTTCTTTATCTTTTGAGGATTTCTCTTTGGTGTGTGTGTGTGTGTGTGTGTGTGTGTGTGTGTGTGTGTGTATTGATGTGTTTTCCTTGTCTGGGTAGCGGCTCATCACAGCTGTCATCTCTGTTGTTTGTTCTGCTCCAGACATGACACTTTTCTTTTACCACTACATATTTTTCTTTTTGCGTGTTTGTTATTGCCACCTATCTTGTTGACTATTTTCCACTGTTTCCACATATTCTCTCTCTTTTTTTATTGATACAACTGTTACATCTTTCCATGGCGTTTTTACATGTTAAAGGTGGCATTGCAAGTACCACCTATCTTAAAACCTAACCTTAAGTAGTATTCTGTTTTAAATCGTGATACTCCTCTCCTTTTCTTTATATCATTTCCTTGTTATTTCTCCTTCTCCTTTTCCTTCTCCTCCACATCTGTTCCCATAATCACCTCCTATTACACCTGCTCCAGTGTACCTGTCCGCCTCGCACCTGTCCTTAATTAGGCAACCTCATGACTAAAACTTCTCTCCTTAATGTTCTTTCCTTTTATCCCTCTCCGATTCCTCGTCCTAGTCTTCCTCTTTCTCTTTCTCTTCCTTCTCCACCATCACCTCCTCCTCCTCCTCCTCCTCCTCCTCCTAATAGTCATCGGTTTTCTGTTTCGTGTTTTCTTCCTCCAATTCCTCCTCCTTGTCCGCCTCCTCTTCTATTGTCTTTCTTCTTCTCGTTGCCTTTGTCCTCCTCCTCCTCCTCCTCCTCCTCCTCCTCCTTCTCCTCCTCCTCCTCCTCCTCCTCCTCCTCCTCCTCCTCCTCCTCCATTTCAACTTCTCCAGTTTGAATTCTAGTGGCAATTGAGTTTCCTGGTGGACGCAAACAACATCCACTCCACCACTCGCGTGTCACCAGCAGCTGCAGCGCCTCCTCCCCCCCATTTCCCCTTCCCCGTCCCCACCAACATTTCTCCTCTCCCCCAGCAGTGAATATTCCCAGTTCCTGTTTTCTTCACCTTTTCCCTTCTACACTTGAATTCATTAAAGTGACGCGTGTTTTTCCTTCAAGACGTTGTGCTGTGTACCTGTTTGTCTTGCTTGTCTTGTAATTAGGGGGGGTGGGGGGGTGGTTTACCTGTTGCTTACACGTTATTAACCTGGTTTGTTGTCCATTGCGTGTGTGTGTGTGTGTGTGTGTGTGTGTGTGTGTGTGTGTGTGATCATTATTCCGAAATGTTATGGTTGCTTTGTAAGGTAAATAAGGTCAAGTGAAATGTATTTAAGATCCTTTTGTAGATGAGAACATAACAGGAAGTATAATTATTGTTATTATTATTTTATTATTATTATTATTTATTTATTTATTTATTTATTTATTTATTTATTTATTTGATTTTTTATTTATTTATTTATTTTATTTATTTAATATCATTATCATCACATTCAATATTACCATAGTTATTACTGCTCTCATCATCACCATTGCTCTCTCTACTATTGTTATAATGACTAGAGGCGGCTATGAATATTAAAGGAGGCAGGTGGCAGGGCAGGTGGCAGGTGGCTCAGAGTAAGTGCACAGGTGTGTAGGGGAAACAGACACGCAATTAACCTCAGG
>CM035212.1:5512913-5533180 GCA_020233015.1 Callinectes sapidus | reverse complement strand
CAGTAAGTCCACAGAAATAGTCCTCCTTCAGAGTAACCCCCCATGAAGCCCCTGACACCCTCCCCCCCTCCCCCCTCAGTGTTCCAGGTGTGGCCGAGTGTCTGTGTTGGGTGGTAGGCACTTTCTGCTGGAGTAGGAGTGTGAGGTGGACCACCAAGGCAGGAGTAACAAGCAATTCTAAATTTGTAGCCAAGTTATGTAATTCTTATTACAAAATTATTTGATTTAATGTAGAGTTCATTCTTACTGTGGATTCTATAAGGTTTCACTTTTATAATGAAAGTATCTTCAGGAGCAGTAACAATTTTTTATTTGGCATTACATATATTAAATTCTAAAAGAACTAAATTAGTGAAGTTACTGTTTTAACATTTGAAGTAACAGATGATCCTGAATCTTGCATACTCTTTATTTTGTATTACTGAACCAAGTTTCCAAGTCCCGCCAGTATTCTCAGATGAAACGGTTGCTGTGTTGCACCAGCCTTGGCAGTTCCACACACTGTTTTCTCTTGGACATTTATTGTTTGTTCAACTTGCCAAAACTTCCTGGTGTTTTTTCAAGCTGAAAATTCTCCTCTGCTGTCTTTTTTATAGTGTATATTTGTGGCATTACCAGTGAGCTTGTGATAGTTTGATGTAATGGAGTGGGTATTGATCAATCCTTAGTGTAGCTGTAATGGGAACAACACTGATCAAAAGCTCTGAACTTGGTACTTGACGTCACAAATGGTCTTAGATGCTTAATATCTTGTTAGTGCTAGACTGAAAATGATAGTCTTGAAACATTTTCCTAGAGATATGATGAGGTTTCTTTGAAGTGCCTTTGCCAAGAATCTGGTTGTTTAGCTGAGAAGTAATTTTACCTGTAGAATAGAACACGTCTCGGGTTATGAGACTCTAGGGTAGGGTAACAATAGATTTCTAGTCAACCCTTGGATTTTATTGGTGTCAAAAATACTGTAGACTTAGAATTTGCGTGGTATGCCTCATAGTAAAGACATTTTTGAAGTACACAAGGGTTACAGTGCAGTGATGGATGCTGTCCCTCCTTCCTAATCTAGAATAGACTTGTTAGAATCTATTATTATGTAACGATGGCTTCACATTTTATATTTAGAAGAATAGAGATGTAGCACCAGTCATGCCGTCAAAGTGTTTATTTTACTGTTTTGATATAGTTTCCATCTGTGTGTTTTCCTGCAGCAGACCTCAGTGGATGGCTTCCGTCAAGGCTTTGCAACCAGACAGCCACTCAAGTCAGTGAGAGAAAGAGAGTGAGCAGGGAAGCCATGCACTGGGGTTGGCTGTGCTGCTCTTTTACACTCCTGATGTAGTGTGAGAGATTTTCTATGAACTGATTGATGATGTGACTTTGTAATGGGTCTGTATTAAATTAGTACTAGTAATGTTTTCACTTAGATGCTCTTTTTTGAAGCAACAATTTTGATTTTGATTTTTGTACTACTGACATTTTTTTGTTTTAGATAGATCGATCATTAACTTTTTGTTTTGAAGTACAAGTTGTCTTTCACTCACGGATAATAGTAATCATGGCAGTTCCTCTCTCCACTCTGGTAGAGAAGCAGCACTCAGTGAAGTGCTGCCCTGCAACAGTGAGTGCCAGTCATGCCTCCCACCACTAAGTCACCATTCCTGTTAGTCACCAGTGTGGTACAACCTTCACCATTCACCCCACAGTTACTTATCATCCTGACCTCTCAGAATATATGTGTGTGTGTGTGTGTGTGTGTTTGTATATTTGTGCAAAGAGTAAATTAACATTTATTGTTTCTTATTAAATATAACTATTACAACAAAGGCAAAGAAGATATAAGGCATCATGTAGGATCATCACTTTGAATTTCTCACAACTTCAGCTTTCAACTATTAACACAAAGGCAGACATCATCACATGCAGGAAAAATGCTTACCCTGCTATAGTAGGGAAACTTGTTTGCAATTTTACTGTTGAGACAATATCCTATCTCACTGAGCCTCCTTTAAGGGGGAGATAGTTACACATGCGTCTTTACTTGCTTTAATCAAAGAGCGGTATGTTTGGTCGCTGTATCTACTTGTGTTGAGTTGTCCCATCACCTCACCACACCACTGTACTCAGTGCCTTGGGTTGGTGCACAGGTAGCTTTTACACGTAAAGATTTGTGTATAGATTCATGTCTAAGTTTTTTTTCCCAGATGCCCAAGGCAACTGGCAAGCATCTTTATAAAGGAAGCAATGAGCTGATTGACTAAGTATAAGTATTAATGCCCAGTGTGTATGGTTTGTCATGCATAATTCACTGTCAAGAGGACTCAGGCTAAGACTTGTTGACTCTGCCTCTGTTCCACTGCAGGATATACCACCACCACCACCACCACCACCACTGCCACCACCACCACCCTAAGGTTCATATTCTGAAACACTTTGTCACATGGCTACTATTTTCAAAAGGCTCTAGTTGAAGTGATACAGGTTTTGAAGATGTTTTCTATGGCTGTAATGACAGATTAACAACATTATTGCCAGGAGAATCACTCTTGAGAACTGGATTAATCATTTCTGTGAAAATAGTCTTGGTGAGAGAGCAAAGGGTTTCTAGATATGAGTCTAAGCCAGTATAACCTAGACTGATGATGGTGATGATAATGGTGGTGGTGATAATGCTATTCTACTAGTGTACTAACCATACAGTGTTCACCACCAAGGCAGGAATACATTGAAATAGTCATCATTCACTTTATCATCTTTCTTTAGGAAATAACATGATCATAATTATTATTTTACCAAAGTGTAATTGCTAGGATCAACTTAATTTCATAACTCAATACTGAAGCTTTTCATCGTGAAGAAAGTCACACAACATTCATTATCAAACTGCCGACATATTTCATTACGATTACTTAGTTATTGAATTTTGTTGGTTCCCTTTTTTTACTTTTAACTTCAGTGAAATTGTTCAGAAATCATTCCAAGTCAAAGTACAGATTTCATTGCAATTGTTTGGTTATTAAATTTTGTTGGTTCCTTTTTCACTGTTTTATCTTTAGTGAAATTGCTGGTCAGTCCAAGTTACAAAGGTATTGCAGTACTGAGTGTTTGATATAGACCCACGCTGAGTGTTGTTGGTGTCAAGAGTGAGGCCGCTCGCCACCGTCAGCTGTGTATCTGTACCTCCTGTGACCCGGGCTCGTCCTCTGTACCCAGTGACCTGATGTCCTTGTGTGTTGACCAAATGTGACTCTCTTTCAGATGCATTGTTCATCCCCTCATTTATTCCTTATTACTACTTTTAAATGTGTTTTTATTTTTTTCAATCCGACACTGTGATATTGTCACTCATTACTTCATCACTTTAGTTCTAAGTTTCTTTCCCACCCTCATGTTGTCCCGTTTCATCTGAACTATTCTCCCGTGTCCAAACTCTCACCACAGATTGCCAGACTATTTCCACCACTAGCGTGATGTTTCTGTGTCTCACAGATCATGTGTGTTTCTATGGGCTTTCCAGTGCCTGATGGTAAACTGTCCAGTGGATTAGCTGTTTTTTGGCTTTTAAATTTTTGTGTGATGTTCTAATTTGCATATGTTACACTTAACAGGAAAATGACTATGACAAAAAATATTTTGATGTATTGAAATGTTATTGGCAAGGTATTACTATACAAACAAAATTACATACATACTGGGTATAAGATTAAAAGATCCACTTTCCACCACCTGGATCCTTTGAACACAGATAAGGCAGTACACGTACCAGCTTCCCTCACAGCGTGCGTATGTCACGACAGTCTTGCTTCTGAGCAGGTAGTGAAAGTTCCTTGCAAACTGAGCCTGAATGGACTTTGTCTTCTGGCATCATAAGAACAGTAGTCTGCTAATGCTTCACTCCTGCACCAGACAGACAGTCTCAGTCACCATTACTGCTTACTACCATGCAGTCATATTGCTTACTGCCATTCAGTCATGTACAGTTATCTAAGACCCATGTAGTGTTAAGTGCTGAAGGTTCTTTCATGTGTGCCTGTTTTGACATGCATCAAAGCTTATAAGAAATTCTGCCTCTTACTATTATTATTATTTCACAATTTTTCTTTTTATACCTTTGGATTGAAAACTTTGATTTGAGGTACATTTTACATATTGAAACAGACACATTATTTCTGATAAATTTATTTTATATAGTATATATAAATATGCTTCTACAATTACCTTCACAAAGCACAAGAATGGGTTCCCACTAGCATACATAGTATCTTGTCCCGAACATGACAGTGGCCCGGAAGAGTGTGCCCAGCTGCCTCGCTGCAGGACAGCTCAGGGCGCCGAGAACACACAGTTTTAATGTTTCCTAATCCTGAAGGTGGGCCTGGAGCTGGCAGAGGTGGTGAAGCAGGCGTCCAGGAGAGGATCCATGGCCTCTGAGGAAGGGTTCCACCTCAGACCAGAGGAGTACCCGATCAACAGGTACAGGTCGCGGTCACCCTCACCCGTGCGGGGCTTCCAGTCACCAACTCCTCCTCACAGGTGCCCACTGCTGTATTCTTGTCTGTTGTGAGCTGCATTGTATGTAACCTTGGCTGAAATAACCATTGCTATATTATGTGAAATACACTACACACCACATTTACATCATATGTATACACAATGGCTGCTCAAGTTGAAATTACCACCTGTTTGCCCAAGTCCAAAAATGGTTAGAAAAAAGTGATAAGTACACATAATAAGTTAAGGGAGCATGCAACATCAATGAATGTTTCCAAATTTCACAATCCTTAAAATTAAGTCTCACAGTCCTTAAAATTAAGTCTCCAACTCTCACACAATTATGTGTTTCCTCAATCCTCCAATCCCTCAAAATGACCACCTACCTGTGTGTTTCCTAAATCCCACAAAATTCTGTGTTTCTGACGTCCAACCATCCCGCACGATGACCGTGTCCAAAGTCCCTCAAAATTAATCTAAGTCACCACAAGAGAGCCACCCGGGCGCAAACATTACAAGCGCCACCATGTCCCGACAGACGGGTCCGCTCACCCACTCCCATCCGCCACAGTCCATCACTGAGGAAGTCCAACCAGCACCTGCACGAGATTGGCTTCAGCGACTGTGTGAGCGACGTGGTGGACCTTGTCAAGTACGACGGCCCCCACAAGAGAGACAGACGAGGTAGGTCATGGCGAGACGGTGAAGATGAAGGCGAAATGACACGCGAACCACCAACAGGTACGTCCCCATCACCCACACACCCATCCACACCCACACACATAGACAAGACAAGACAAGAAAAGGGAAGAAAACACAGACCAGACATGAGACATTCATATTCTCTGTGTGTAGTGTAGTGTAGAGTGTGTAGTGTGTAGCCTAGAGTGTGTTGTGTGTGTAGAGTGTGTTGTGTGTGTAGAGTGTAATTCACTGTTGCAGTTGCCAGCCAGCCTTTACCCTACAGAGCGAGCTCAGAGCACATAGACCGATCTTTGGGTAGGGCTGAGACCACATCACACACTACACACTGGGACAGTGAGGCCACAACCCCTCGAGTTACATCCAGTACCTACTTGCTACTGCTGGGTGAACAGGGGCTAGATACACATTAAGAGGCTCCTTGCCCATTTGCCTCGCCGCACCCAGGATTCAAACCCGGGCCCTGTCGGTTGTGAGCCGAGCGTGCTAACCACTGCACTATGCGGTGTGTGTGTGTGTTTACCTAGTTGTATTTATCTAATTGTGACATACGGGAGGGTAGCTAAGCTCGTACTGTCCCATCCCCATAACTATATTTATCCAACTTTTCCTTAGAAATGTGAATATTTCTGGCACACACCACCTTCTCTTCCAGACCTTTCCATGCCTCAATGGTTCTGTGTGGGAAACTATAATTTTTTATGTCTCTTCAGCTACCTGCAGAAGAGACATCAAAATGCATAGTTTCCCACACAGAACCATTGAGGCATGGAAAGGTCTGGAAGAGAAGGTGGTGTGTGCCAGAAATATTCACATTTCTAAGGAAAAGTTGGATAAATATAGTTATGGGGATGGGACAGTACGAGCTTAGCTACCCTCCCGTATGTCACAATTAGATAAATACAACTAGGTAAACACACACACACACCGCATAGTGCAGTGGTTAGCACGCTCGGCTCACAACCGACAGGGCCCGGGTTTGAATCCTGGGTGCGGCGAGGCAAATGGGCAAGGAGCCTCTTAATGTGTATCTAGCCCCTGTTCACCCAGCAGTAGCAAGTAGGTACTGGATGTAACTCGAGGGGTTGTGGCCTCACTGTCCCAGTGTGTAGTGTGTGATGTGGTCTCAGCCCTACCCAAAGATCGGTCTATGTGCTCTGAGCTCGCTCTGTAGGGTAAAGGCTGGCTGGCAACTGCAACAGTGAATTACACTCTACACACACAACACACTCTACACACTACACACACTACACTACACTACATACACTACACTACACACAGAGAACATGAATGTCTCTCGTCTGTGTTTTTCTTCTCTTCTCTTGTCTAGTCTGTGTTTTCTTCCCCTTTCTTATCTTGTCTTGTCTGTGTGGTTCTTCTGTTCTCTTTTCTCTGATCTGTGTGGTGTTTCTCTTCTCTTGTCTGTGCAGTTCTCTTATTTCCTTGGTGTATGTGGTCTCTGTGGTCTTTTTTCTTGAGTTCAGCCTCTCTTCAGTTCCTCACTCACATCAGTCTACAAGAGAAGGGAAGCAGTCAGACTTCACACCACGGCTAGCTAAGATCTGTCAGTATTATACTACAGATATAGATAGTTGGGAACAATATTCCATGATGTTCATATTTCATGATTTCAACACTGTTAATCTGTATATTTGTAGTCTTCTTTTTCTTTTGTCTCTCCATTGCTTCATATTAATTGTGGTTCCTTCCTTCAGGGAAAATGTACGGCGATGGGTACGGGGCGATGTCCCCAGTACGGCGCCGTGACCCCCTCCCACCCCACCAGTGGGGCCTCAGGACTATACGCTCCCACCCCAACAGTCCCGACCGTCCCTACATGACCACCACCAGATTAGATGCCCGCTCCCGCAGCCCCTCGCCACCCTCGGGGCTGTCAGCGACGGCCAGCCGCCGCGGCCGAATGCTGGAGCACTACTCTGGCACGGTGTCGCTGGACCGGCGGTCACGCAGCCCCTCGCCGCACAGGAACGCAGGCTCCAGCTACCCCACCATACCACAGAGGAGAGGTGGGGGCCGCCGGCTGCCCCCCACACCCAACAAACCCTCAACACTTCACTTGGGATCCCAGTCCTCCCAGCAGCCTCCAGGCCACCCACCACTGCCCGGGGCAAAGTCCCCAACCAGATCGCAGCCCATCAACTTTCCAAAGCTGAATGCCTCGCCCACGCATGTGCCCAAGTTAGAAATGCCACCAGTGTTCAGAGAGAGACGGACTCCCCCGGCGGCAGAGGGCAGCGCCAGGCCCCGGGCACCGCCCCCGGGCAAGGTGCTGCCACCCGGTGCACTGCGGCGGCCTCCCATGGCGCCCATCAGAGACCAATACCCCTACGAGCGCCGGCCCGAGGAGCCGCTCAGTTTTGAACAGGCAGTGGCCATGGGGCGGGGCACTCGCCAGCTGCCCTCACCAGCAGTGCCTAACGGGTACAAGCCGGGGCGTGACCGGGCCGTGCCGCGGCTGCCTGCCCCGGTGGGGGCGGCGGGTGGGGGGGCACCCAGGAGGTCAGTCCCAGGCGTGCGCCACAGTGACAGTGACGAGGACGACTGGTGCTAGTGGATCCCACAGGGTGGTGTGAGCCCCCAGCCCCACTCGGGCAGCCTGGGGGGTGACATCACCCTGACTAGCAGTGCCTGGGTGAAGAGTGGGGCACAGGCCCGGGCAGGGGAATTATCCATGGCCACAATTTTTTTTGTGGCTTCTCTTCATGTTTGTTTTGTACCATATCCCCTACAAGTGCTTTATTTATAACATACAACAAATGTTCTATCAAATCTGTGATATTTTAATGTCACCACTACTGTAGCTCTCCTGTATGAGAGTTGTATGAATATCAAAAAAAAGAGCAGAATGAGATTCCTCTCATCTTCTGTGAATTAAAGTCTTTTCAGAGAATGCATGAGAATGTGTCATTGTTATGATGATTTACTACCAACTGATGCATTCCTTACAACACTTCCTTTCATCAGCATAGATCATTATCATTCAAGTCTAAATTCAAATCCAAACCAACAAGGCGTTCACACACGATGGTGTGCATCATTGGGCCTCATCTCATCCATACACTCAAGTATAACTGCAGCAGTTGTTAGTTCTCCATTATTAGTACTGTGTTGGTCAACCCAAGTGTGGCTCTCGTATATTGTTTAGTTCATGAGAGGTAGAATGAGTATAGTTATATTTTATTTATTGTTTTTGACAGCTAGTCTAGTATTTACAATTCACTATGGAGACAAAGTTTCTGCGTCTTTCTCATGCGACAAGGAACAAGGTAGTGATGTCGTCTGCCAAAGTTAACAATTTTGTACTGATAATTTCATGCATGGGGAGGTGGACAGGCATGCAGTCTTCGTCTTGCTGCTATCCTTGAAGTATTCCTATACAGCAGGTCTACAGCCATGTTAAAAATGAGCTTCAAATGGACAGCGGGTTTTAGATGATTAGCATTTCACTGACCTATAGATATTTTGAGTAACTTCTGTCAATTAGTCTCACCAGTAAAATGGTGATCAGTTGTTGTTATTTATTATTATTACATAATTATAATTAATATTTTGTCTTAGCTTAGGTTTATAAATTTCTCTTGTTTAGATTTATAATTATAAATTATCTTCAGTACTTTTGTGTAATGTGTTTGTGTTTTTTTGTGAAGTGCCACCCAGTTGTGTTGGGGAAGGCCAGTTAGTTGTATGGAAAATGTTTTGTCTTGCAACATGGGGTCAAGATTCATCCATTGGTTACCAGTACATGACTCATTGCATGTCCCTAAACAGAATTTTTCATTTTAGTCCAAAGTAGAAAGAGAACTAGGGAAGAACTTAATGCTTTTAACAAGGAGAACATCAACTGGCTTAAATGATCCAAGTTATGGAACCTAATATTGCCTTCATCTATAGTTCCATGTAGTTAACTGACTGTCAAATGCTGCCACTCACACTGGCAGTGTTGTGCAAGAGATCCACATCCTGTGCTCTGTTTAACTGATAATTTCCACAGTGGAAACAATGTTGCTGCTGTACAGCAGCAGAGCTACACATGTTCAGACATGAATAATGCAACACTGCACCATTCTGCTAAATTGGTACAGAACCTTTGATCTCACACTTCACAGTATGCTGAGCTGCAAGCCATACTGTGCACACTTTGGCAAACTTTCTGTTGCAAAGACCACCTTTTGTGTCAGTGGCAGTGGGGGGAGGGGGCTGCGAGACACAAGCCCTGTGCATTTGTTTGGTGAACAAACAGGTTGAGCGTAACATTTACTGCTGCCTCTTGATGGAAGATGTAAAGCTTTAAAAGAAAAGCTTAATGGTGTACATTTTTATGAGTAAGAGGCATGTCTGGTGATACACGTTTTAGTTGGTGCCACTTGGGCGCCCCAGTGACAGTGTTGCCTCAGGCAGTGTGCCCCGGTGAGGACTGCTTCCCCCCGCCACACCCTTCACTTGTGTATGCAAACAATCCAATCACAGCTGAACCCAACAAGGCACTCGTATTGGAATGCATACGTTTTCTACTTGCAGTAAAATTGTTTGAAATGTCATATTATAAACTGTCAACCATTATCTAGTGATACTTTTACATAATTATATCAGAGCAAAAGTGAATTGCAAAAAATAGACAAAGCCATTACTAGTGTTTAGTTTGCATCATCATTACTCAGCCATAACTCAGCCATCATGGTCCCCACCCTCAATTCTGCTACTGGATTGCATTCAGCAGCTTTTGGTCTTGGTTTATGAACTGTCTTAGTTTAATGTTACTCCTCCACACTGAGATCAGTATGTAGTGGTAGCCAAACGTCTCCCCAAGTAGAAGGTTAAGTCTTTCAAAATATATTTGGTGTTGAGCCTGTTGAACAAATTTGGAACTATATTTTTCTAATTTAGGAAATTAATTTCAGATTCATAGACATGCTTATGTTAATAACTTACCTGTATTTACCGAAGCTGAAAAACATTTGTAGATTATTATTCTACTGAGAGTGGAACTGCCAAGTGGCGGTTACTTTTGGAAGAACCCAATCCCCCGGCTGCTGTGCCGAGGCAGTCTGGGGGGAGCAGCAGCAGCAGTGCCCCATAGTGTACAGTCTCCAGCTGAAACTCACTACAACTACTATAACTGCTACCCTCAAGATCTTCCTTCCTTAATACTTGAATGTTTCATCATAAATATATTGTATAGAAACTTCATCTTAAACCATATTACAAGAAAATTAAGTTACAATTCAAAATCCACATACATATATAAATATATATATGAATATATGCATATATAAGAGATATATATGTCAACTATGATAGCCTATCATTGATCTAAACATGAGTATTTATTAAATCTAAAAAGTGTAGTAGCACTTATGGAACTGATGGTGTCCGTTTGAACTTAAGTTGAAGGAAGAATTTTTACTTTTTTTTTTACAAGTTACAATTTTGAGTGTTAATCAAGTAATCAAGAAATTGGATACCTCATTTACCTTTTTTTTCGGTGAACTCATCATGTGATCCACATCAGTTTTCTGGAACCCTTCCTCGGTGTGGGTGCCACGCGCGGCCGCGGTGCCATCACCTCACCACCGCACCGGCCGCCATGCACCCTGGCACCCCGCGGTCCAAACACTGTCCAGCCGCGCCGCACACCAGGCCAGCCACCGCCACCGCCACCGCCACTGCTCCCTGTGGGACAGCGTGAGGATTCATGTGAAATAGTGTCTTCACTGAAAATTTTTGACTGTTCCTCCACACAAGTAGTAGCCCTTAGGTGGCCAGAGATGGACTTTTGTAACTGTAAAATGTATGAAAACGTTTTGTAACTTCAGTGAGGAACATCAAGAATTTTCCTTTGAGAGAAACTACTACATAGCCACAATCCTCTTAGTGCATGATGATTTTCAACAAGTTTGATACGGTTTCATAATCTTATAATTTCAGACCTCATAGTTATTGATTTGAAAAGTCCCTGTGAGTGATGGGTGACACAGTGGAGTTATTCCTATTGTTTCGTCTCTCATTACATGCGAGACTCGACAGTAATGCCTCATTTGTCTCCACAATTAGAAACATAACAAGTGGCCCCCCCAAAATACAGGCCTTGTCTCTAGAAGCATACAAAGAGCTGTCGTACGTTCTTTGTATAATCGTGTGTGCCTTCATTCTTTTCAGTTTTCTCTTTGCCTGTCATTGAGACATGACGAGATTTGGGATCTTGAGCTTATTGTGATAATGCCGTAAGGTTCATTTGGGATCACTTGACCGAAGCTCAATTTTCATCTTCCCGTCAGAACTGTGGCATGGGTCATGAAGAACTGTAGAAGAGCTCCCCAAGTCCTGTGTGCTGACACTGTGCTGTCGCCACCGTCAGTGTGGGGCGTCAGCCAGGCGCCAGCGCGCTCTGCGTCACGTCAGCCAGCAGAGCCGCGGCGCGCCACACTGCACGAGGCACACAGGACTTGGAATTGCTGGGACGCAGCTCTCTTCAGTATACATGTGCGGATCTTTGAGTTGTATCCTGAAAGTGCTGTGTGGGATGTTCGTGTTTCATGGAAATTCAAAACTAAAAACATTCCTGTTCGCATTTTGTTGAAAGGTACGGATTGTGAACCTAATATGGCCAAAGTAATACTTGCTGTTTATGGGTATTCCCTATTGTAAGCACCAATCAACATTCCTAAATTTTAAGTAAATATCTATAAATCTGTTCATTGTTGTTTACTGTAGCTGATGATAAAATGGTTATAGAGCAAATTCCGGAATTGTTATGGGCATGCACATAGTTTTATTAAATGGGGAAACACTGAACAACAGCTGCATTTGTCATGAAAGTTGGATTGTGGGCATGAAATAACAGGAAGAAGCAAAATGTATAACTAAAAATCTTCAAATTAAAAATATATAACTATGACTGGCCAATCAGTTAGAAACTATTAGTACTGTATTCTGATTGGTATAGTGCTGCTAAGGAAAACGTCCAAACTTGCATTTCCTAAAAGTCTTTTTCTTGTTGCTTTTTCATGAATCTTCGATTTTTCGAAGATTCAGTAAGGTCGCGTCTCGATGCAACGCGATGGAGTGCGTGTGTAATATGACAGACTACTTTGTTGTACCCGCTCACTCGATTATGTATAGCACGTTAACCCCTGTAGGTGTTTTTGAAGGAACTTTTATACAAAGCATTCATTTTCCTACTATAAATGAAACAAAGTGAGAGGTAGTGCTAGGGAACTACAGCCACTGTGGGTGTAACCTGAGGATATTCTGCCTTCATCCAGGAGTTTTTTGTAATCACCAGTTTCTGGGACTTCCAGTAAGAACCAATTTCCTACAAATCTTGTACCTACAAAAGTGAAAATACATAAATGAGGGCTCGGAAATCCCATGCGGAATTCTCTGAAACTAGTGACTTACCTTCATCTGGTAGTGTTCAAGATTAGTAAATTTTTAAGGCTGATGATACCAATTTGCAAGCAGTGTGTGTTTACTGAATATCTAAGACAGTTTTTCCATTCCTCCCTACTTCTAACAGTACTCTTGCTAAGGGTTTTCATACAGAATGCGTGAACAGGTCTGTACAGGATTATGTCTCGAATAAACATTTTATCAATATGCATTGTTTAAAAAGATTTTTTGTTTCTATTCTTATTCCTTCTCATGAAAACCTTACACTCTCAGAGAGCAGTAATGTGTGTGAGACTTTGCCTCACTGACTCCACATCTTCCCTCCTCCATGCACACACACACACACACACAATGGAACTGACAAGTAGTGATAGAGACAAGTGTTGGCTTCCCTCACACCACTCGCATTAAGATACACGAGACACCTGAGAATCATTATGAATTACACTTGTAAAAACCAATGCCATCGCCGTCATTAAAACTTAAACGCACACAGACAGACACATCATTTATAAGCTACTGCTCTGCTAACCATCAATTACACCAACACGCGGCACAATAAAGAACACAAATGACATGAACTGACGTAACTATCAAATGGTAAGTACTCGCAATAGTACCCCACACTAATATGACATGGCACCAGCAGACCTTTTGGCTTTTACAAGTTATTTATGAAAACTTGCACCGTATAAGTATGAAATAATAATAATTAGGGCAAACCATCACCAATAACAAAACATCAGCAGGTATTTTGGCTCTACAAGACTATTTGTGACAATATACACATGAACGTTATATCAAGGTGTGCCACCCCCCCCCCCTTCTCTCTCTCTCTCTCTCTCTCTCTCTCTCAATAATGAGCAAGCACAACACGGCTACTGATGTGTTTCTAATCAAAACCTGACACGTGGCGATTCAATAACGCACAAAATCAACAATAAAAAAAAACATTTGTGAGGCTAATAAGCATTACAGACAGACTGTGGCGCGTCAATCAGCCAGCCAGCAGCCAATCACAGCCTCTTGATCTGTGAGTCACGTGTGATTGTAATACACGACAAAAAAAGAATCTCTTATTGAATTATGAAGCAGTAACGGCGCCATATGTCACGAGAGAGAGAGAGAGAGAGAGAGAGGAGGGGGGGGGGGTGCGCTACGTCCACCACTGAAAAACTCCCATAGACCAGAACAAGAACAATAATAATAACAATAATAAACTAATCAAATTATGCACAGTACGCAAGGAATACAAACGAGAAACAAATTAACACACACACACACACACACACACACACACACACACACTAGTAATCTGCAGCGCTTATAATATATTCCGCTCAATGTTCGTTCTCGCTAAGTAAGTAACGGTGTGGCATGTTCCCGCGCGGTGATCCTGCTACAGCTGATATAAAATGTTCTGCGGGTATTGACAGGAGTGACAGTTGCCTTCACCTGGTAATTCTGATGTCGGTTCGTGGCCAGTTCATCACCACACACCGCCTCTTTTTTGTCCTTTATTCCTTTCTCTTGTACTCGCTAACATTTCATCCAGGAGAGAGAGAGAGAGAGAGAGAGAGAGAGAGAGAGAGAGAGAATCCGACATACAATCCGTGTGCACACTGACTGACTGGTACCTGAATGTAACTGACTAATCGGCCACAAATGACTGAACTGCCTGACCGAACTGACCAAATGACTAACTGTGTGACTGGTAACTAACTGGCCAATGAAATCACTAGAAACAATACTCTCCCTACCCCTTCTCTCTCTCTCGAAAAAAAAAAAGACAAAAAACTAATGAATTTAAACCTCAAAGCGCACCGCAACACACACACACACACACACACACACACACACACACACACACAGCTGACCTAGTTAATAGACTAGTCATGTGAGTGGCAAGCCAAACACGGGCAGGTCAAAGTATCAAGGCTGGACAGAACAAAACAAAGGTCCATATTCAGAAAGGCTTTGCTCTCTCACCACGACTACTTTCCAAAGCCACAGAGATGACTAGTGGGGTTTTCAAGAGTCTATGAATATGATCTATACTGATTTTTAAGGATGTTTCTACGGTTTTATTGACAAATTATTGATATTTCTACATTGTTAATAGTGAAAACACCTGAAAACTGTCTGAATACGTATGTGGCGTTTGAAAATAGCTTGAAAATAGACTGTGTGATTTTATGTAGGGAGTTTTTGAGGTTTTAGTGGCAGATTAACAAGATTTCTACGACAAAGTGGAGGAACAATCTTGAGAACCCGGCAAAGTGTCTCTGTGGCCTCTGAAAACGGTCGTGGTGGGAGGAAAGTGTTTCAGAATACGAACACTGCTGCTGGTGCTGTGTTGGCTGGCTCCACCCCCCCCCACCACCCCCACTCGACCACCAAAGCGTCCCTCGACATTAATATCACACACACTCTGGCCTGGTCTGGCTCACTCAATGTTGCATCACCTCACAGCTGCCCCTACACACACACACACACACACACACACGCACACGCACACACTGTCGTCCATGGATACAAAAAGTCGAGGAATAATAATGATTTAATTAGTGCTCGCTTCCACGATCTCACTCCCAGCTGGTGCCTCTCTCCCCACCTCCTCTCCCCCTCCTCCCTCTCGGTTCTCTTCGTCTAACATTATCCCTTTCCTCCCCCTCTGCGCCACTTCTTCCTCTTCCGTCTTCCCCCTTCCATTCTCTTGACGCTTTCCTTTCATCTATTAACACTCCCTTTCTCTCCCTTCCTCTCAGCTCTTCTCTTCTAACATTATCCCTTCCTCCCTCTCCCTTTCTCACCTCAACGCTACTACTTCCTCCATTCTCTCGACGCTTTCCTTTCCACTCAAATATTCCCATTAATTTCCCCCTGCATAATACTCTCAAATTGTATTCACCTCCCATTTCTTTCCCATTATCACCTACCTCCCCACCCTCTTCCTCCTACACTCATTCCCTCCCTGCCTTCCTTAAACTATTCGTCCTTTCTCTTCCCCATCATATATTCCTCCTCTTCCTTCCATTCCTTTCTGTTTCCTCTCCTCTCCTCTCCCTTCTCCCTCCCTCTCTCATCCTCTTCCCCCCCTCCCCTTCCTCGCGTCAGCTGTGGCCGCCTCCCGCACACACACACCACCCGTGCCACCCTCTGCCAACTAATTAATTTCATTGAACAAAACTACTTCAAACGTGATGCTTGTGAATTGCTCAAACTTGCGTGTGGGTGTTTGCGTGTCTGTGGAGAGTGGGGAGTGGGGAGTGGGGAGGAGGGATGGGGAGGTGGGAGGGGAGGGGAAGAGGGAGGGAATAGCGCATCACACCTCGCCATTCTGCTTTTTTAAATATTGATAATTAACTTGTGTGGCTGGTTTGCCGGGGGGGAAGGGGGGGAGGAGTCTCTCTCTCTCTCTCTCTCTCTCTCTCTCTCTCTCTCTCTCTCTCTCTCTCTCTCTCTCTCTCTCTCTCTCTCTCTCTCTCTCTCTCGACGATTATTTCAGCTTAAGAGTGACTTGGAGTGAGTGAGCAAGACAGTAGGTCAGTCAGTCTTGCAACAACAAACTGGACCGGAATTCAGAAACAACTTCATTCTACTAATAACATTCTCAAATACTTCTCTGCTTCACTTCCAACATTACAAAAGGCCTATTTGACACGAGTTTTCCAAGGCGATTTCACGGTTCTAGAGGCAGATTGATGACATTTCTACATCATTAACTGGAAAAACACTCTTGATAACACCGCTAAACATGTGTGTGGCGCTGGAAAGTAGTCGTGGTGAGAGAGCAAAGCATTACTGAATACGAACCCAAGAAACACCTCAAAACAGCAAGAGGAGGTGAAAATAGCGCAAACTCACCTACGTCACTCTAACCACACTTACAGGAAATGCGCATGAAAGCAGACTAGTTATCCCGTCACCGTCACTCTATGCACACTTAAACCAAACAATACAAAGGAGCGGAAGAGTGAAGGAAAGGCAGACAACCCACTATTAGCATCACACTTAAGAGAATACAAGAATGATTTACGTTATGGAGCCACGAGTAAGAGTGAAAATAATAACGAAGAAGTGGGTATAGAGAAAGAAGAACACTACATAACAGTGAATAAGATAGAGCGAAGGAGGATTGTGTGGAAATAGTAAGGATGATAAAAGGTGGAGAAAGAGAAAGAAAATTAGGAAAAAAAAAAGCACGAAGAGGAGGAAGAGAAGGAGAAAAGAAAGAACAAAAATACTAAGAGGAGAATATACAGAAGAAAAATATCTGTAGTCGTCAGTGATGAAGGAAAGATGAGCAGAAAATCAATTAAATAAAAATAGAGTGTTGTTATGATATGAGGAAAAGAAAAAGTGCAATTTCTAGCAAGAGAAATCACTAAAATCGTTAATACAATGAAGAAAATGTATTAAGCACCACTGAAAAGGTTAAACAAAGATCTATTACGCACCAAAAGACAGCTACACTATAGTAATTAACACAAAGGAATTCAAGCAAACAGATGACTGGGATAAACTGTAAAGCAATGAGTTACACCGTTGCGCTTTGCTTAACGAGCCGGAGAGAAAGATCAATTACTCACGGAACATTAGGCATCAAACTAGGGCGATTCCACTGCAGTATCTGGGCCAGTGTGGGGGAAGCGAGTAAACAAACCAACAGTCTGATGGAAAGTACTGAGTGATGCTGTGATACCTTTGACGAACCAATGAACTGCTTAATTACCGTCATTGGGTAGTTAACGTGAAATAAAGTCTGGGAGAGAATGATATAGATGGATGGTGGGATTTTTTGGCATGTAAGAGGGAAATCTGGCCAAAAACGATTAAATAAAGGCCCACTGAAGATATATTTCTTAACAACCTGATGTCCTACAGTAATTAATGTTGCAATTTGAAGGAAGGCAAACTAATGTAGGTAAACTGATGCAATTAGTTAAGTTTTGAGGAGATAACTATTAACCATTACTAATAACTGCGAAGATTACTATTAACTATCACTTTTTTTTTTTATTTTACCACGAGTTTAGGTGTGATTAGATTTCATTGACATTAAGAAGGGTCTATGGAGGTTAGAAGATCAATGGCCAGAGTCTTCGCTGTTTCAATCCCGACACAAGTTTATGAAGGTGCATAAAATCACCCAACAGTAAGCAGAAAGACTATGAACACGCGTCATGCTAGTGAAGGGGGTTAAAGGCAATAAATAAAAAAAAGGCAAGGTAATGATTTGGATGTTTCTTTACCTAATGAGTAATATTGCTGGTTCCCTTAACGAGCCAAGGATCCCACGGCAATTAACCTGGCTGGCAATTAACCTCCAAGACACTCCAGCGGGTATTTAGGACGACTTGTGTGATGTATTACCAGAATTAACTAATTGATGGAAAATAACGAGTAATACCGTTGATCTTAACGAGGCAACGATCACGCTAATTATATTTGTCGTTAGCCTTCAAGTAATTATGTAAACTACAGGAAACAGAACGTAGATTCACCAAAAATAAGATCAATAGAGAAAAAAAAGCAAATAAACAGAATCAAACGAATATAAGACAATGGAACAACGCAGATTCACCAAAAAAAAAACGAGATGACTAAGAAAGAAAACTACTAAATAAATAGAAGTTAACAAATTCGCATACTAATATCAATAAAACTACGATAAATAAGACACAAAAATCAGTACAAAATAAATTAAGCAAATACACATGCAAATTTCAATTGTAAAGAGTAAGGTAAATAAACAAAACCAATAAACAAAATTAAGCAAATACACATAGTACAGGACAATAAAAGAGCGTAGATTCACCCCCAAAATATAAGAAACGAAAACAAGAAAAAAATATCAAGAAACAAAAAAAGTAAAAAAATACACAAACATAATATACAAATGTCAATAGAAATACACAACAAATAAGCAAGACTATCCAAGCAAACACACACAAAAAGCTGGAAGTAAGCCAAGCCAACACACTCCCCTGGGAAAGCCAAGCCAAGCCAAGCACACACCAGGAAGCGGCGGTAACCAACACACACACACACGCACACACACACACACACACACACACACACACACACACACACACACGCACACGCACACGCACACACACACACACACACCTAAAGTAAAATGTTTTGTATGTATATCATTATTAAAGTAGGGAAACACACGCACACCAAAAAAGAAAGGAAAAAAAGACCTTCAGACTCACCTTAGTACAAGAAACACGATGGAAATTCATGTCACAGGGAGAATATGGAAATAGAAAGCTCTGGGGAGAAAGAAAGAAAGGAAGGAAGGAAGGAAGGAAGGAAGGAAGGAACGAAGGAAGCAACTAACGAACGAAGGAATAAAGCAAAAACTGGAAGGAAAGAATGGAAAGAAGAAAGAACTAGAATTGAAAGAAGGATTAGAAAGAGAGGTTTTCAATAGTTGGGAGAGGATGGAATGAAGGGAAAGAAGGTAAGAAGGACAGCAAGGAAGGATTGTCAAGGGATAGGAAGGCTGGGAGGGTAGGGGAAGGGGGGGGTAAAGGAGGTGGAAAGGCGCACGCGTCTGTCCCTCGTCGCAGCTCGGGGGTGACTGACCGTAGGATGAGGTGTGGTTCGTTAAGCTTCGAACTCCGAGTCTTGAAACTGTTCCGAACTGTTCCACCGAAGCACTTGTGTCCGTCCACTCATCATGCGGCTTTTGCCCTGATCCATTTCCTGCGTCGCGGTGCGGAGAGGAGGATAACAAGTGCGCCGTTCCATGAATTACAGAATACTTTCACCGCGACTATTTTCAAAAGCCACACAGACGATAAGCCGCGTTCTCAATACTCTTTCTCCTGTTAACAATGTAAAAATCTATCAAAAAGCTACTGAAACTGTATAAACACCCTTAAAAAAAACCGCTATCACTTTAAATACTATTTCTTGAAAGTAATAGAGGTGCGGTATATCACTCTCTCTCACCAAGACTATTTTTCGAAGCCTCTAAAATTATTAACGGCGTTCCCAACACTGTCAAAAATGTAAAAATCTATCAATCTGCCACCTTAACTGTGCAAACACCCCTAAAAATCCCATAGCACTTCAAATATAACCTTTTCAAAATAACAGAGTTGCAATACATACGTTTATGAATACAGGTTTATCAGTCTTCACCCCTACAGTACAGGGACACATTTTTACTATTTTTGCGTGTGATTTAACGATTTTACTGACATTAGAATGAGTCTATGGAGGTCAGAAGATTAATGGCCAGAGTTTACACTATTTTAAGCCCCACACGAGTTTCTGAAGGTGTAGAAAACTGATAAATGACAACCAGAATACAATAATATAAAAAAAGGTGTCCCAGTACTGAAGGGGTTAACAATACACACAAACATTAACCAGTGAAGTGTTTTGAAGCTTCGAATCTTTGTAAAGGATAAAACTATAGATTCCTGAATGTTGAATATAAAGTGACCCACGATGTCAGGTCACCAGCGTCACTATAAGCAATGGAGGTCACATGGGGTCAATACATGAAGGTCACTACATACAGGTCACCACTATTACGCTTCCAAGGCTTACAGGAAATGCGGGAGAGAGGGTGAGACAAGATAGAGTGAAGGGATAATGGTACCTCTCTCTCTCTCTCTCTCTCTCTCTCTCTCTCTCTCTCTCTC
>CM035212.1:5359209-5388953 GCA_020233015.1 Callinectes sapidus | reverse complement strand
TCCTCCTCCTCTTCTTCCTCCTCCTCCTCCTCCTCCTCCTCCTGCAGACGCGACTCAGCAAACTTCTGACGCAGTTCTGGGCGCCCCTGACTCACGCGCCTTCAGGAGACACGAGGGATAGGTTTTACTACTGACGGTGAGGAGGAGGAGGAGGAAGAGGAGGAGGAGGAGAATATGATCTATGTGTATTATTTCATGTTTCGGCTTGTCTTTCTTTGAATTGCAATTTCTCTCTCTCTCTCTCTCTCTCTCTCTCTCTCTCTCTCTCTCTCTCTCTCTCTCTCTCTCTCTCTCTCTCTCTCTCTCTCTCTCTCTCTCTCTCTCTCTCAGCTCACTTTTTCCCCTCTGTTTTTTTTTTTTCCTTTTCTCCTTTTTTCCGCTCTTTTCTCCCTTCCTTCTCTTTTTTTTTTTTTTTTATCTTTCTCTTAGTTTTCCCGCCAAAACGTTCGCGCCAAAATGTTCCCACTGAAATGTTCTCTACAGAAATTTTCCCGCCAAAAATTTCCCGCCGAAACTTTCCTACCGAAATTTTCCCGCCAAAATTATCCCGCCAAAATGTTCCCCCACTGAAATTTTCCCGCCAAAATGTTCCCCCACTGAAATTTTCCCGCCAAAATGTTCCCCACTGAAATTTTCCCGCCAAAATGTTCCCCCACTGAAATTTTCCCGCCAAAATGTTCCCCCACTGAAATTTTCCCGCCAAAATGTTCCCCCCACCGAAATTTTCCCGCCAAAATGTTCCCCCACTGAAATTTTCCCGCCAAAATGTTCCCCCACTGAAATTTTCCCGCCAAAATGTTCCCAATAAAATGTTCCCCACTGAAATTTTCCCGCCAGAATCCTTCCATCAAAGTCTTCCTGTTAAGTCTTCCCGTCGAAGTCCTCTCGTCAAATCATTCTTCACGCTTTGCTTTATGACCCATTTAATTTTGGACTCTTTCCAGCTTCACGCCCTTCCCTCACTCCCCTTTCCCTTCCACCCTCTTCCTCTTCCCCCTTCCTCCTGCCCCTTCCTCCCCTTCCTCTTACCTCTTCTTCCCGCCCCTTCCCTCATGAGTTGTTCCTCCCATTTCTCTCGCCCTGCCTTTCCTCTTACCCTCCCGCGCATTCCTCCCCTTTTTTCATCTTCACGTCCCATATTCTTCTTCCGTTTCATTATGGCTTCTGCTCCTACCGAACAAGTGTTACTCTTCCCGTTTCTTGTTTCCTCTTTTGTTTGATTTTGTTTGTCTTCTCATTATTTCAGTTTGTTGTTGTTGTTGTTGTTGTTGTTGTTGTTGTTTTTTCTTGTCATTTTATCTCTTTACTTTCGTTAATCTATTCCAACTCTTTATTTCTTTATTGATTTAACTAATTTTCTTATTTACTCTCTTTTTTTCTTACGTTTTCTTTCTTTCTCTTTATTTTTCTCCAATATCTACTATCTCAGTCCTCATTCCATATCTTGCTAATCACTAAATTGACTCTCTCTCTCTCTCTCTCTCTCTCTCTCTCTCTCTCTCTCTCTCTCTCTCTCTCTCTCTCTCTCTCTCTCTCTCTCTCTCTCTCTTGCGTAACGTCTGGTTAAAAATAGAACAACAAGATGCTTCAAATGAGAGAGAGAGAGAGAGAGAGAGAGAGAGAGAGAGAGAGAGAGAGAGAGAATGTCGCCCTCACTAACACACCTCGATAGGGAAAGATGGAGGAGAACTTTTGGCCTCCTCCTCCTCCTCTTCCTCCTCCTCCTCCTCCTCCTCCTGGTCATCAACATCACCCACATCCTCGTCCTCCCTGCTGACGCGGCGCCCTTCCTCCTCCTCCTCCTCCTCCTCCTCCTCTTCCTTCTCCCTTCGGTCCACTCTTCGTTATCGTAGTAACTTTGCATTATTCACGCTGCGCTCTCTCTCTCTCTCTCTCTCTCTCTCTCTCTCTCTCTCTCTCTCTCTCTCTCTCTCTCTCTCTCTCTCTCTCTTCCGTGTCCCATTTTCCTCTTTCCATCTCTTTCATTGTCATTTTCTTTTCTTTTCTTTTTAACATTCCACACACACACACACACACACACACACACACACACGAAAATATGTAAAGATGGAGAGAAAGAGAAAAAAAAAAAAAAGCAAACGAAACTAAAATAAGAAGAAAAGATTAAAAAAAAAAGAAAAAAAGTGTAAAAAATCCCCAGGGAAAGAAATCGTTCAATATATAGACTTGACTTTGGGTTTGGCGCCGGAGTGCTGAGGGAAGCAGGAATACCCCACTGTCAGCACTGCCTTCCCCCCCTGCCAGACGTGAACTAATTCCTTCCAGTCCCTCCCCAGCACACTCACACAGGATCGCCTCACTCATCGCTTTCCTCACAGACATGCGGGTGGCAGCGTTTCCTCGCCTCCTTCCCCCCGCTTTTTGATTAGTGATAGCGGGAGGAGGAGGAACGCGGGAAGAGAGCGGTGGTCAGTACAAGAGTTTCTCCGGCAGCAGCGCCAGGGAGCGGAGCGGTGCTAGAGACAGGCTAGGCTACCTTCAACCGCCGCCCACTCACAAGCTCTGCCTAACCTCGTATTCTCAAAGCACTTCCATGCGTCTTCACTTCAAAATGACGCGAGTTTTTTAAGGTGTTTTTAAGGTTGTAAAGGCAGAGTGACAAGATTTCCGCATCATCAACTGGGAGAAACGCTCTTGAAAACCTCGCTAATAATATGTGGGCTTTGAAAATAGTCGTGGTGAGAGAGCAAAACGTCTCTGAATATGGACCCAGGTTTTTTCCATGTGGTGTAGCAGATGGAGGGGTCTAGCGGCCCTTGAAATACTACATACACATCACTGGTGCTTGAATTGCTCTCTCTATGAACACAATTTGAGCGCTGTGAACTAACTACACACCCTTAACTGGCCCTCAAGTTTCTCCAAGCAGTGTAGTAGCGGGAAGTCTTAAACACAAGGTCATGAGTTCGATGTCTCAAATTTCTTCGGCAATCAAGCAGCGGGAACGACCAGAGTGACTTGGGGAGGTTCATTACTCCAGCGGTGTCTTCCTCCAGTGGCTCAGCAGGTGGTGGAGCATTAAAAGCCTTACTGTAGCCCCTTCACTCTATTGGACTAAGAGAAGCCTTTTATTGAGCAGTAAGCGGTGACGTGTGTTCATGAGTATGTGGGTCGCGTGCTGGATTTTGTGGGTGCACTATCGCAGGATCTAAACCCACGTCGCGCTGTGGTGTGGAGTGCAGTGGACTTTCAGTGGTGTGCGTGAGGCAGTGGAAGAAGACACGGGTCAGGTAAGTGTGGAGGTGGCAGGTGTGAGGGGCTGGAAAAATGAGCGTGGGACTGCAATGGTTAATTAATTGACTTATTTATTTGGATAACTGTCCTTCTTTCATGAAAATAATGAAATAGAGCATGGATTTTATTTTGTTATTGTAGTAGTAGTAAAAGTAGTACGAGGAGATAATGTATCTGAAAACATGAATGAAGTCAAATCAAAACTTCCTTCTGCTACTTGATCAGCGCTCCCACCGCCCATACCACCACCACCACCACCACCACCCAGCTGGCTACCTCAGGACTACCCCCGTGGGAAGTGGCATTCGGCCCTCGGGGGAGAGACACCATGGCTGATGCAGGCCTGGGCACTCTTGGCAAAGGCACGGCGGGATATCTGCACATCCCCAAAGGCCCCGCGACGCCCCCAGACAGCGTGTATAGCGGCACCCTTGACAGTCTGCCGGGGAGCACTGTGGGTGTGACGGAGGAGGCGCGGGAGGAGGAGTCACGGCAGGAGAGGCTGATGAGGCCTGAAGGGCGCCACCACCTTGTTGACATCCATGGCCTGGCAGTGTTCCTGAGGCGGTCCACGCGCTGCCTCTCCTGCCGGGCCGCCTTCTGTCTCTATGTCACCGGCAAGATATCGGCCCAGCTGGCGGCGGTCACCCAGGTGTGTTGCGGGGCACGGCACACGACAGGTCAAGCAAGGTCAAAGTGATTAGTCTTGCTAATTGTTAGGGATTTGTTTAGTTTGTTAGGTTAGATTAGTTACAGTTATTGATATTCTTTACGTCATTCTATTTTGATATTTTTTTGCGTGGTCTTGATTTTTCTATTTGAATATTCATTTGCTTACTTGTGTATTTATTTATCTATTCATTGAAGGAACCTCTTTCTTGCTTCAATACTTAGAAAAGAAGAACGTCTCAGATTATTGCAGTGTTAGAGAGGCCTGATAGAAAAACAAAACAAAAAAACAAGAACAAGAAAGAAATAAGTTACCGTTCTCATTTACAATAACCTCCTTGCTTCCTCCTTCAGGTTAAGATCACGTGTCAGAAATGCAACTACACCACATCCCAGAACCTTTCCAAGCCTGTCGGTGCCCCAGACAGCCCCAGCCCCCAGCCTACCCCCCCAGCAGCAGCACCACCACCCCCGCCGCCACCACCACCAGTGTCCCCCATGCCCCCGGATACCAGCACACCGCCAGTCCACCCACCGCCACCTCCTTACCTGGGAAAACCACGCCATCAGACGGTCATTAGACTACTGAAGGAGGAGAATTTGGCGAAGAAGGAGGCGCAGAAGAAGACATCAGTGTCCGGCCCCCTTCCGCTCCAGCCGATAGAGAAGGTGTGGGTGAAGGAGGAGGACAAGCAAGCGAGCACCCCATCCCCCCAGCAGGACGTGGTCGTGTGTGAGGACGGTGATGTGGTGATAAGCTCCCCAGATCCTCTACAGACGGATTGGAATCACTTCGCAGGGGCCTCCACCAGTGCTGTTTCTTCTTCTTCTTCTTCTTCCTCTTCTTCTTCTTCTTCTTCTTCTTCTTCTTCTTCTTCTTCTTCTTCTTCGTCGTCGTCGTCGTCGTCGTCGTCATCATCTTCGTCTTCCTCGTCTTCGTCTTTGTCGTCGCAGTCCTCACGCCGCGTCAGTAGTAGTAATGGTAGGTGTGTTGTTGTTTTGTTGCGGTGATGATTGTTGTTGTTGTTGTTGTGATAGTAGTAGTAGTAGTAGTAGTAGTATCACAACTCAAGACTCAAACACACCTTACTTCCACAGGCGTGTCCTGCAGCGCCGTCACTACCACCACCACCACCCCCACCACCAGCCGCGTGTCGCCTCCCATCCTACAGCCCTGCGCCGTCCCCCTCAGTCCCCTCGCCAAGCCCCACGCAGGACGTCAGACGCCAGACGCCGCTCCCACCACGTCCACCATCATCCACCGGCACCTCACCACCCTGCAGGAGACCAACCCACTCCCTAAGGACGTGTCCATTCCTTCCACCAACCCCTTCAGTGTGGCCCCTAATCCCTGCCCTGCCGCCATCCCCTCTGAAGGACTCTACACCATGCTCTCAGGGACGTCAGCTCCTTACGCCCTTCCCATAGCCTCGTCCATCCTTCAGGGCAACGTCGCCGCCCCGCAGGACTCTCCGCAGCTCCTCCAAGCGATAGAAATAAAACAGAAACTCGAGAGGGACTTGGAGGAGTCTTTGAGGTTAGTTCGGCGCATGATACAACTGGAACCAAACGCGGCGCCTCCGTCAGGGAAGAGGAAGAAGGAGACCAGGAGTGCCAAGGTGTACCAGGAACGCCCCAGGCAACCCCATGTGTACGGTGCCCCCGGGGATGGCCTTGTGGGGAGTCTTCAGCCTGCAGCGTTGCCCGGGGAGCTACTGACGGTGGGTGGTGGTGGTGGCGGTGGCAGATTGAAAAGTAAAGAGCGGAAGAAGGCCACAGCAAGAAGTACGCCCAGGAGCAGAGGTGTCAGGGAGGGCAGTGGCAGGCAGGCGACGCGAGGAAGGGGAAGGAGCAGGAAGCGTGGGGGAGGTGGCAGCGACGAGGAGGACAAAGAAGGGAACGTGAAGAGGAGGAGGAAGCCAACCCGAGCATCATCCTCCCAGACCTCAGAGGAACAGCAGAAAGCGAGCCAGGACCCCGCCACTTCTTCAGCCACTCCTGCAACGCCCCAGCAGTACCCCGACAAGACTGAGCAGTCCCTTGACGGCGTGGAGCATGGCCTTTATGACGCGCTCCACCACTCCTTACCTGGGGACACCAAGCGGCAGGAGTGGGAAGGACGCACTAAAGGAGGTAACCACAACCCGCCACACCTGCAGGAACCCATCCAGCACGCCAACAGCCGGCCCTCCTCCACCTCAGACACCCTCAGAAGCAACCTGGACGCCTGGGGACACGCACAAAGGATACCAGAAGGATACTCCACCAGGAAACGGCAGAGGAAGGGCGGCAAGCAGGAACCCCCGAGTGAAATGAACCATACAGCTGCCCTGGCGCAGATCCTGGCCTCCCTGCAGCAAGGACCTCACACCACCACATCCCCAGCAGGAGGGAAGGAGGATGCACCCGCTCCCCCGGCCCCTGCTGTGCCTGAATACTTACTGGACGCCCTGCAGAAGAACCTAAACCTTCTGGTGCAAAAGGACTCCCTTCGCTTAGCCCTGCGCGGCCTCGTCAGGAGAAAAGATGCCTCACGCTCTTCCAAATCGAGAAAATACGTGAAAATTCGCTTAGGTGTGGAGGAAGAAGAGGAGGAGGAGGAGGAGGCGATGAAGGAGTACGTGTCTTCTGCAGGAGGGAAGGAGAAGGACGAAGGAGGGCAGGAGGAGGGAAGGACAGCCACGTGGCGCTTCCATGACCTCCTCTCCAGTGATGAGTCAGACACAGAGGATGATAGGCTGGTCATTGACGCCGATTGAGGTCAGGTTAGGTCAGGTCAGGTCAAAGGTTAAGGAGGTCAAGGTCAAGTAGGCTGTTAGTAGTTGTGTTATAGATTAGTCATTACGTAAGTCTCTCTCTCTCTCTCTCTCTCTCTCTCTCTCTCTCTCTCTCTCTCTCTCTCTCTCTCTCTCTCTCTCTCTCTCTCTCTCTCTCTGTGTTTCTTCTTCGTTAGACTGAAAATGTGTATGTATGAATGTACGTTTCCTGGAACAATAGTATACATATGTGCTAGATATGTATGTATAATATGTGTATGTATGTGTGTATGTATATGTGTGTGTATGTATGTATGTATGTATGTATGTGTGTGTATGTATGTATGTTATGATTTTTTTTCCTACATTTATTTTCCAAGAACCAGATAACGATAGTGGAAGATAGTGACAAATTCTATTATAGTGTTAAGTACAGTACGTGTGGGTATTACCTTTGTCCTTGTCCGTTAGATGGCAGTAATAAGTGTACGATAATTTGTGTTCGCGTACGATACCAAACGGAAAATGGATGAATAAGCAGAGAAATAGATACGTGTGTGTGTGTGTGTGTGTGTGTGTGTGTGTGTGTGTGTTAGGAAGTAGGCAAACATAGTACAACAATAAAACAAATCAACATTCGGGTAGATTAGAGAAAATATAATAAAAGACAAATAACAAACTAAATTAAATAACAAAATGAAAGAAAATGGAGAGTGTAACACAAAAATAAATAAGGCAAATAAATAGTATCTTTTTACTGTACTACTCTCTCTCTCTCTCTCTCTCTCTCTCTCTCTCTCTCTCTCTCTCTCTCTCTCTCTCTCTCTCTCTCTCTCTCTCTCTCTCTCTCTCTCTTACCTCCTGCTGATCAAGGGAGATTATTTTCAGTTTCCCTCTCTCAGCGGGGGAGGAAGGTTGCAGGAGAGAGGCGTGCTATTAACTTGTCACCGTGTATTACTTTACTATCAATGGTGTTCATAGTATTGATTGGAGAAAAAGAAGGAAGAGAGGAATAAGAAAGGAGGAAGGAAGCAGAAATAAGGAAGATCGAATTAGTGGATAAAGAAGGGAAGGTTAAGAATGAAAGATAGAATAGAGGAAGACTGAAGAAAAGGGAGAGAAATAGTAGGAAAGTCGAAAAAAAGATGGAAAGGAAAAAGGAAAACAAAAAAAGCTAAGTTTGGAATATTTGAATTTGGCGCCAGTTTTTTTTAAAGCTTGAAGCATTATATTCTCTTCTCAGTAACTGCCTTGTATTGTTAACCTAAACTTATAGAATACAATGCAAAACACTATCATAATCACGCCATTACATTTTTATCATTACCGTGACTCAGGTATTCTTGTTTTTAATTGATGTTTTAAAACCTCACTGGCAACTCCATTTTGAATACTTTGCCGATATTCGAATTTCTTAATCATTTGCAACATAGTGAAGGGAAGGATGTCTTACTCTCATTAATATAATATAAATGAGGTCAATTTTATATTTATAGTTAATGAGGTGTTTGAAAATTAGATTACAGTTATACCGGTAAAGTGTGGCTATGGAAATTAATGCTTATTATGAACCAGAATGCCCATTTGGTGGTTTAATATTATCTTAGTGATATTAAAGTGTTGTTATTGAGGGAGAAGGGGGAGTATAAATATAGACATGAAGTAAGATTGAGTGCAGTGGGCTATGTTAAGAAATACATCATAGGAAATATAAAAAGGATTGACTGAAAAGGCTGATAAAAGTAGAATTGACATAGGAAATCAAATTCTCACAACCAAATGCTAATATAAAAGAATGGGGGTTGGTAAAAAGGAACAAAAGCCGCTAGTGGAGGAGACGTGAGGAAAATAGAGGTTGTTAAGAAATCTAGTCAGCCTAACGGGAAGATGAAACAATAAACTTGAATATTATTGAGGAAAACTAAACTATTACAAGAAAAAAACTATTAGAATAAATTGAAACATCATTAAAATCAAGCTAAAATCGAGAAATAGTCGGCAGAAACTCAAATATGAAGTGGCGGCAGAACAGTAACCATTAAGAAATACACCCTTTAAATACACAAAAACCCAAAACCAACCATACAAAACCCACAAAAAAACAATACGCAAAAAATACACAAACTAAAAACTAAACAAAACAAATAAGAGAAGTGAACTGAAACAGAAATAGGTAATGTCGACAAGATAGCGAGCGTTAAGAAATCCAGTCAGCCTTGTCAACACAGCGCGGCGGCCAAGAGGTGTCCCGCGTTTTGAGAATTACCGCTATTATTATGAAACTACCTTCCTGCACGCACTGAGGAACGCACGGACAGTAACCATGCTGCGCTCCAAGAAGGATGTGGACCGTCACGTGCGGGATTTACTCAGCAAAACCAAGACAGAAGATGAAGTGAGTGACGAGGGAAGGTGGCGGTGGCGGTAGTGGTGGTGGCGGGTCCGTGTGGCGCCGTGCTGTTTATCTTTTCCATTTTGAGTATTTTCCGTTCATTCTCGTGATATTTTTGTGGTTTGTTGTTATTTTCCTATGCGTGGCGGGGTATTGGTTGGGTTAGGTCAGGTTTGTTGCATGTATGGCTAACTGAGGGGTTATAAATTTGAGTGATGTATGGTTTATTTATAATTTCTTCACCTCATCTTACGTAAAACTCCGGGAAATTGGTCGTTTGAGTGCTTGAATGTTGATAATCAGTTTTCTCTTTCAAATATCACCAAAAAGTAGCAATAAACTAGAATTCACCTTTTATCATATTTCCCCTTATTTCTTTGTCATTTTTCATATTTTTCCCACCAATTTCACGTCCCAAGGCTCAGTAAGGCGTGGGTTGGGCTGAAAGTTAAGTATCGCAAGGGAAAACAAAGCAACAAACAACGGAGGGGTGAGAGAGAAGTGGTGGTTGTCACGTGACGTAATGCTTGGCTTGGCAACATGCTACTGGTCTCGTACGTGTCCGTAGATAAGAGTTAGGGGCATGACTGAACTAAATGTGAATTAATTTGTGCGTGTGTCTCACCTCAACCTTTTCACTGCTATCTTTTCCACCTTTCCTTAATAACTGATTACTTTAAGACACCTTTACTTGTTTCATAGTTACCTAAAATCTTAAAACTGGGTGAAAATTGGTAAATATACTCTGCTTTTATGTCTTTCTTTCTCGCAGATGCTTTTAAAGATCTTGTGCATTGCTGTTGGTGTTGTTAAATGTCTCCCTTTGCAGTGAAAGAGTTTAAAAAGAACAGGGAAGGCATTTATAGTGAATAACATTAATTTATCCTTTGCTTGGCTTCCTATGACTGTGATGAAAGAAGATAAAGATTGAAGGGTATGGGAGAATTAATAGGGAATGGTGTGTGTATGCATGTCGTAATCTCTCTCTCTCTCTCTCTCTCTCTCTCTCTCTCTCTCTCTCTCTCTCTCTCTCTCTCTCTCTCTCTCTCTCTCTCAATCAGTTTCTTTTCCCTCTTTTCCATCTCAGCACTTATAATAATCCGTCCTTTCCTTTGTTTCAGCGTAAAGTTAGTGGTTACAGCTTTGCCCGGCTTTACTCTCACTCTCTCTCTCTCTCTCTCTCTCTCTCTCTCTCTCTCTCTCTCTCTCTCTCTCTCTCTCTCTCTCTCTCTCTCTCTCTCTCTCTCTCTCAATCAGTGTTACTTTTCCCTCTTTTCCATCTCAGCACTCATACCAACCCGCCCATTCCTTTGTTTCAGCGCAAAGTTCGTGGGTACAACATTGCCCGGCTGTACTACAACATTGGGGAGTATGGCAGCTCGGCACGCTACCTTGCTGAGTTCCTGACAATGCGGCCGAGAGCAGTGGACGCCCACCGCCTGCTGGGTCAGATCCAGGAGGGTCTGGGCAACAAGGAGAAGGCGGTGCAGGCATACAAAACAGCGTATGAGCTCGGCGAGGGACAGAAAGACCTCCTGCTCAAGAGTGAGTGTTGGACGTGTTATTACTACTTGATACACTGCAAGATTTTTCACTTTTTTGTACTGTGTTTTTGTGTTGCTCTTATTACATGATTACACTATAAAATTTTCCAGTTTTTATCGTATTTTAGTGTTGCTGTTATGTTGTTATATGATATACTGCAAGATTTTCCACTTCTTTATTGTATTACATGATACATTGCAAGATTTTTCACTTTTTTCAATGTATTTTGTCCATATTTCTTTTTCTGAACTACATTCTGTTCACATTCTTTTTCTACACTTAACCTAGTCTTTTTCTACAACCTAACCTAACTTTCTTTTTCTCCACCTTGCATTTCACAATAAAACATGACACTTTTTTTTCTGCTTCTCTCCAGCAGCTTTTAGTATTTTGTGTGTTTCAACTAGTATCTTCACCGTGTGAGAGTCTGCCAACTCTCAATGTAGTAATAATGTGGGAGTGACAAGTTCCCCCCAAAACCACCCCTAACCTAATAAAACCTAACGTCCCTTTACAGGTCTCCCTGTATTACAACTTGTTACAAGTGTTCAGAGCAAACATAAAAAATGAAAGCCTTAAGAAACAACCTTAAACACCCTAAGAACACCCTTAAAACCCCTAAAAACAACTTTAAAAATACTCCCCCCTCAAAAAAAAAAATTGAACTTAATTCATTCTTTTTGGCTATGCGAATTGCTACAATTTGAATTAGTAGGCAATTTTTATCATTGAAATTAATATTAATATTTATTCTGTTTCGTTTCAAAGCTACTGCGAGAAATTGGTCACTTAACATCGCCGCAATAGCTAATAACGCAATAGCCATTGTTAAGAAGTAATAGGAAAAAAATTGGTCCTGGTCCATCAGAGTGGCACCACCTTGTTTTCCCCTCATCTCATCATAATTCATAGATATCATTCACATTTTGAGAGGATAAAGTAAACACAGACATGAAATGCATAAAAAACAACAAAAAACAGGCATAACAAAAAACTTACTTTGATGTGAAACTCCCGCATCCCAATGAACAACACCAACAATAACTAATAACACCACCTTATCACCCCTGCCAGTCTGCGAGCTCTACACAGAGGTGGAGGCGGACTCGTCTGTGCGTCTGTACTGGGCGGAGGAGGGACAGCGCCACTACCCCCACCGGGAGAGTGTGGTGAAGCTGAGGGAGGCGCTGCTCTCTAGGGACGGAACGCAGTCACGGGAGGAGCTGGAGAAACTGTACATGGGTGAGTGGGGGAAGGGAAGGAGGAAGAAGGGAAGGGAGGGAAGGAGAAGGGTTTGGTCTGTGAAGGAAGCGAAGGAGGGAGAAGAAAGAAAGGATTAGTGAATGAAGGGAGGAAAGGAAGGGGGAGAAGAAGGATTTGGTTAGTGAAGGAAGGGAAGGAGGAAAAGGAAAGGAAATATTGGGCGAGAAAAATTTTGGTGATTGAAGGAGGAAAATAAGGAAGGGAAGGATTTGGTGAGTAAAGGAAGGAAAGTATTGGGAAAGTGAAGGAGGAGAAGAAGGAAGGGAAGGATTTGGTGAGTGAAGGAAGGAAACAATTTGGTGAATGAAGGACGACAGGAAGGGAGGAAAGAATAAGTGAATGACGGAACATAATTTTCTCATCTTAACTCATTTTCTAAGCACATTTTACCCCACACCCCTGACTCCCGTTTCCCAATGCCACAGAGGAGATCAAGGCCAGCCCAATGGACGTGCGGCTACAGACCAACCTGCTGCGGCTGTACCGGGAGTGGGGGGCAGAGGACCCCTCCATGCTGAATGAAGCGTACCGGTATGGCTGTCAGGTGGAGTCACGCAAGGCCTTCAGCGACTCCCTCCAGTGGTACCAAACTCTGCTGGACGTCATGCAGGTGTGTGTGTGGCTCACTTGGCAACACTGGGAGGCTGACTCAGTGATGCTAATTGTATCTCATTCTAAACAAGTATATAATAATGTGTGAGTCACAAGAAACACACATAGGTAAGGAGATAACTTAATTCCCAATTAATTTCACTTGTAGTTTCTTAATCTCACCTCTTTACCTCTACTGCTTATGTAAACAAGTAATATAAATTTAATTTGTTCTTTTTGGCCATTCGAATTGCGAAAATTCGAATTTAGAAGCAATTTTAACCATTGAAATTAACATAAAAACATGTAATCCGTTCCCCCGTGTCTCCGCCTCCCTCTCATGCACATACTTTTTATGTTTATTGCCTGGAAAGTTTATGAAAAAGATTCTTATAAACCCTCATAAACATGGAAAATCTTAAAAACTTCAAAAACATGAAAACTGCCTTTGCAAGCCCCTTAAAACATCAAAATCATAAAAACACCTTAATAAAACCTCTATTAACATGAAAAAGTCTTAAAAACCAATATAAACATGGGAAACCCCTTTAAAAGCAAAAAACAAACAAACCCTTAAACCCCCCCAAAATCACCCCTAACCCAATTTTACCTGACCTAATGTTAACCTGTTACTGTGGTGTGCCAACAGGCTTATGAGGGGACCAAGGATGTCAGTGGAGATGAAGAGTTCCACACCAACTACCTGTCAGCCCTGGAGCGCCTGGTGTACCTCACCCTGGCCTCCTGCAGCGGGTCAGCCCTTCTCTCACAGTCCACCCTGCAGGATGCCGTCACTCTCCTGCACAAGTGAGTCCTCTCGTGTATTAAGGAGATTAAAGGATAAAGGAGAAATTTTAGGTTTAGGAGAGAAATAAGAGGGAACTGGCTTTTAATTTTGGATGTCGGTGAATGGAATAGTTATTGTATTGTTAGTTATTGTATTGTTTGTGTGTCATTGATTCACACTGACACTTGGTTTCTCCTCCTCAGATTTGATCAGAGCCTCAAGTCTCATCTACACGTGGTGGGCCAGAAGACCATGTTTGGCCAGCTCATGGTGGGCCAACTGTACTTACACATGGCCATCTTTCTTATTCACAATGCCAAGAAGGTGAGCTGTTGTTGTTGTTGTGGAAGGAGAGGTGTTGCAGTTTGTATTGTCTTTGTTTATATGTTTAGTTCATGTTTTTGTGTCCGTTTTAGTTTATATTTTTGTCTGTTTATTTATGTGTTTATTATTCATACATTACCCTTCATTACTCAAACTAAACCTTCCCTTCCTCCCCGACAGGAGGGTCTGACACAGGCCAACACCACCTCGGCAGCCCTGCTCTTCCACGCCTGCCGCTTCAGACCCCCGGAGAAAGCCAAGACCACAAAAGCCAGGGAGAGTTTCTGGTACAAGCTGGCCTGCCACAGAATGTCCCAGGCGGCCCACGTCCTGCAGCACATGGCCGGCGCAGGCAGCGAGAGGACCACCTTCCTGGACCGGGTGAAACAGCAGTGCAGCAACAAGGAGGCACGGCTCAACATTCACCAGTCAGTCTTTGGGGCATCGGGCACCAAGAAGGACGGTGAGGGGAGCTTCTTCCTGTCCGACGAGGAGTTCATCACAGCGCCTCTGCAGTACCCTGAAGCAGAGCAGGTCAAGGAGTGGGATCATGGTGAGTATTGCGGCCTGTTTTTGTTGATTTTATTACCTATACATAATGTGTTTTTTTTGTGGGATGTTTTCATGTTTATTCTTACTATTTGGCAGTTTTGTAGAAAATTAAGATAGTGAAGGATGCTGTTAATCATCTTTAAACCCTTCCTGATGTCAAAAAAATCATCAAATCACCAAAAAAACATTAAAAATGTATCTCACTACTAAACAGATTAATAGCAAAAACATTTCCTCTACATATCGAGTGCAGTTAATATTTCACAAGCAAGGGAGTGAAAGCGTCAATGAATGTTATCTTTTACCCTCAGTGGTGGGCATCATGTGTTGCTCCAGCCTGGGGGACCTGGTGTGGCTGTGTCTGCAGCAGGCACCACAGGACCTGAGGGAGCCACAGCCCTACTACTCCTTCTCGCTGTTTGAGGGCCTGCAGTTCTCCTCGGCCAGCATCAACACTTGGGCCCCGGAAACACTGTGCCACCTGGACCTGCTGGCGTTCCTGGCGGCCACTGTGTACTGTCAGCGTGTGGCGGCCAAGGAGACTCACGGTGAGGGGCTGACTTGGTACTAGGAGTGTGTGGAGGTGTTGTGCTGTCTGTGATGGTTTTTGGTTCTTTTTATCTTGTTTCTCCGTTTTTTTTTTTTTTTGTGATGGTTTTTTGGTTCTTTTTATCTTGTTCCTCTGGTTTGTTTTTGTTTATTTTTTTGTTGGGAATAGGTATTGGTTTTGTTTATGGGTTTATTTATCTGGTTTTTGTTTCATACTCATCTTTGATAAGTTATTGGGTGTTTTTTTTAAATGTTTCTGTTTCAAAGTTTATACATGACATCAGATTACTTACAAAATGCATGGTTATATTGCTCTAAAACTGAGACTAGACTTTATTATGTAAGAAACAACCGTAAAACTATTTATATCACTATTTTGCACACCATCACAACAATAACTAACCACCACCACCACCACCACCACCACCAGGGCCTCCACCCGTCACGCTGCCCACCGTTCTCAGCCCCACCCTGTGCACCCCAGAGCAGAGTGAGTGTTGGGGTGCCGCTCACACGCTCTTCACCAACCGCGCCCACCACCGCCTTGGCAAGCTGCGACTCACCCTCCAGCGCGGCCTCGAGGTCATCAGGGCCCACGGGAATCATGGCATTGACCTCCCCCTCATGGCTCACCTGGCACAGTGCTTCACCAATTGGGTAAGGCACTGTGGCACTCGTTACGTCACTGGGGTTGTTTTATGCAAGTTTTATTTAATTTAATTCCACAGTTTTTTTATTTATTTTTATTATGTAATTGCACAGTTTTTTATTAATTTTGTTTTTGTTACCATCAATTAAGTACTGTGATTGATGTGTTTTCATTTGTATTCTTGTGGAGTTCAGAAGATTAATGGTCAGGTTTCTTATTAACAAATTCCCATGTATGTTATGTTTTTCTGGGACGAATTTCTAGTCTTCACATCCATCTTAACCTCCTGAAATTGATGATGTATTTTTAGGCCCGTAGTCTATAATTTCAATCCCCGCATAACTTTCTGAATCAGTATAAACTCAACAAATAATAAGCAGAATAGATATTAAAAACACACCCCAGTTCTGAATGGGCTAAAAGTCAATGATATTACTTCCCAGGTGAGTGTAGCGGAGTCGGATGGGAGTGCCAGCAGTGAGGTGGAGGCACTGAGGGAACGGGCGGAGCATTACTGGCAGCGCGTCCTCCTGTTTCTGCGCAACACCCGGAACATCATGAGCATGGCGCCGCGGAACCCTCTCTTTGTGGCCCCTGGGTGAGTGTGTGGCCTTGTGTGTGTGTTTGTCTTATTGAAGTCACTCTAGTTTTTTTGTTTGTTTTTAAGGTGTTGTTGTGTTATCTTGTGTTTTTGTCTTATTGATATCACTCTAGTTTTTGTTTGTTTTTTAAGATGGTGTGTGTTTCTCTTATTAGAATCACTATTTTTCTTTTCTAAGGTTGTGTTATGTCACCTTTTGTTCTTTTTATGTCTTACTTTTGCTATAATTGATTTCCCCATTATTTACTCCAACTTTCTGCCATACATTGCTTCATTTATGTGCTTTTTGTGTTATAACTGCTTGATTTTTGTACTTCTTTTCCTAACCTTGCTGTTTTTCTAGTCCTATTTTTGTTTCCCTGTATTTATAATCATTGTTCCTTTTCTAGTGTGGTTTTGGTCACAATGTATTACTTTCCCCAATATTATAACCTTTTTTTACCCCAATTTTTCTGTTTCCCTGTCACTGATCCTTTTTTAGCGTGGTTTAGGTGACAATGTATCACTTATATACCCCATTACTCCCCAGGATGGATCTGTCGAAGGAGGAGCGCAGTAAGATGGAGGAGGAGGGCAAGTTCTTCCTGGCGATGCGTCTGGTGCAGGCAGGGAAGCAGCAGGACGCCATTCAGGCCCTCGGGGAACTGAAGAGCCCTGAGGCAGCCTTCCAGAGGGCTATGGTGGGTTGCGAGTGTTGTGTTTACCTTGTTTATCTTGTTCTGGTTTACTGGGTCTGGGTTGTCATATATAGAGTTCTGTGTAGGTATATATTTGGCCTGTTTTGTTTTTTTCTCTTTATTTATTTATTTTTTATTTAGCAAACACTCCCTTGATTTTATTGTCTCTTCCTTTTGTGGTGATTAGTGGTTATGGACAGATTAATTCATGTTTTGTGGTTCTATATACATTTTTCATACCACATAGTTATCACCATTACTACCCTGTACCTAACCTAACCTAACCTCACTGTTCTCAAGCTACAACTGTACCTAACCTAACCTAACCTCACTGTTCTCAAGCTACAACTGTGCCTAACCTAACTAAACTCACTCACTGTTCTCAAGCTACAACTGTACCTAACCTAACCTAACCTAACCTCACTGTTCTCAAGCTACAACTGTACCTAACCTAACCTAACCTCACTGTTCTCAAGCTACAACTGTGCCTAACCTAACTAAACTCACTCACTGTTCTCAAGCTACAACTGTACCTAACCTAACCTAACCTAACCTAACCTAACCTAACCTAACCTCACTGTTCTCATGTTACAGCTGTACAATGAGCAGGCCCAGGCATTGGTGAGTGAGGGCGGTGTTGAGACAGCCACACCCGAGGCACGCGC
Organism: Callinectes sapidus; assembly: GCA_020233015.1. NCBI lineage: Eukaryota > Metazoa > Arthropoda > Malacostraca > Decapoda > Portunidae > Callinectes > Callinectes sapidus. The sequence goes on along the minus strand of CM035212.1, from coordinate 5,371,678 downwards.
CCAGCAGGCCTCCCTCCTCACCCAGGCCCGGGACACCCTCTACCTCACCCTCGACAGACTCCGCATGCCAGGTGAGTGTTGCCTTAGTGTTGCGTGGCCAGGAGTGCAAGGGATGGTGTGAGGAACCTTGTAAACCTGTGATGTGTATTTAAGTTTTGGTGTTGTATTTTGAGACTTCTGTTTTTTACTTCTACCTTAAGGAAAAGTAATGGTAAACGTGTCACTTTCTCCCCGTCAGGTGTGGATAGATACCATCCACTCAACGCCAAACTGAGCCAACAGCTGGAGGACGTGGAGCGGCGGCTGTCCCTCGTCACCTCCACCGGCCACCACCACCACCACCACCGCCACCAGGAGGAAGACACCGAGTCCCTCTCTGACTCGTCCCACTCCCCCCACGACCTCACCAACGGACATGACCCCACCTCCTCCCCCCACCTTGCTCACCTCTCCACCCCCCTGGGCAGGCACTTCACCGCCGCCATGTCCTCCACACTCAAGTCGTCCTCCAGAGTGATGAGACAGGTGAGTGAGTGTATAGGCCTCTTCTCTGACACCTCTGTACTGCACCTTCCTTTCAAAAGCCTCCACTTAAACCTATGTGTATTTCAAGTTCTTATTGATTAGATGTTAACAAAATTATGCTATTAAAAGTAGAAATAGTCATGAAAACCTGATTATTCTCATGTATTTTAATTGATCACACTAAAGAATTACAAATACACAAAACAGACTTCATTGTTGTTGTCATTACTTCACCCATGACATCCTCGGTACACAGGAGGCACGGCCCAGCCCAGAGCGCCTGCACGCCCAAGTCCAGGCCCTGTCGGAGGTGCAGGAGACCACCCTGAGGAGCATGGAGGAGCAGAACGCCGCCCTCAAGGCACAGAACGAGGCGCTGCGGGACCTGTGCACCTCCATGGCAGACGGCTTCCGCGAGAACTCCTCCCTGTACCGGTCCATGCTGGAGCAGAACCGGGCCATCTCCCAGGACGCCTACACCTCCGTCCTGGGCGAGGTGAGGCAGATGCACGCCACCATCAAGGAGAACCAGACACAGCTGCGGTCAATGGCGGTGGATATTGCCGAGCTGAGGACCATGCGCGCTGCCACGGCCACCCCACCCAAGCTCCCCGAGGCTGCCGAGGTGAAGCAGACTGAGGAGGTGCCCGTGGATATCCCAGCAGGTCTGTTTGCCATTGCTATTCTTTATATTTGTGTGTGGCTCTGTGAGGAAATATTTTAATGCCAACTAGTGATTTTTTTCTTGTGTTAATAGTAGCCAGTGGAAAAATGACAATTCCCATTATTCACAATATTTACAGATGTGTTTATTAGTGCTGTGTTGTGTAGTTCCATGAGGGAAAGCCACAACACAAACTATAACCCTCACATTAACACCAACCAATGACAGAACAATAACGCACAACACCATTCACCCATTCCCTTATAGCTGTGGTGCCACCTGGGTTGTATGGAAACTACATGGGGTACTACAGCCAGCCCAGCCCATTGATGCCCACACCAGGCCTATTTGGCAACCCTCCCTTCTTCCCGCCCTCCACCGTGCCGGAACAGACCTACAGCATCGCGTCATCCGTCAACCAGGGGCCGGGCATCACCACCATAGCCCACTCCACCTCCATCGCCAATCCCACGCCATGTTCCCCCGCCGCCATCTCTGTTGCGTCACCCTCCGCCACGCTCCCCCACAGCCATGCCACAGGGTCCTGGAGTGTATCTAGCAGTGTGGCAGGGACCAACAGGAACCAGCAGTGTAGTGATGCCCCAGCTCCCCCCCATGCCTTCCAGATTGCAATGCCCCCCTCGTCTAATGCCCTTACACCCCCACCAAGGTCGTCCATGCCAGGTATGTCCTCCTTCCACCCACATGGTACTTTTTTCTTGTTTTTTGATAGTTTTTCTTGATCTTGTCTTGTTATGACCTCCCTTGCCTTCTCTTTGGTCATGGTTTCAGCAACTTGTCTGGTGGCCTGTCCTCTTTTTGAAGCTAAATCATCATATACACTCTCTCTCTCTCTCTCTCTCTCTCTGTCTCTGTCTCTGTCTCTGTCTCTGTCTCTATCCCTATCTCAATTTTATATAGGTTCAGTTGAGATTCTCCCTTCTAGAGTAATGAGTTTTTAAGGTGACATCTTCAAATATTACTGTAGAGAGCCTATGTGTGTCCCTAAATGTTAGACCAATAGACTCGGCTCTGGTCTAACCTGTACTGTTTTCAATGGACACTTATACTCTCGGCAACCCTCCTTTGTTGGGGATTTCTGCCTCAAATGTCACCCCATTTTGGTAAGTGTTGGGGAGGTTATGTTTCATTTTGCTTTATTGGTGTTAATTTGGTCCCTCTGAACCTCCTCCTCCTCCTCTTCATAATAATTTAGCTTGCTTTTGTTTCTTTTTGTTTCCTACTTCCATAACTCTCTCTCTCTGTCTCTGTCTCTGTCTCTCTCCCTAACAAATACCACCCCAAAGTTAATCCCAATGCAAAGAACAGCCAGCAGCTAAGCCATAGTTCGGAGGCAGGAGACTTGAGAGCATGTTGAGGTGAAGCCAGTCAAGCTGTGTCTCGCCTCGCCTTGCCTCTCCCCAACCCTCCCTCAGTGGCTGCCTTCACTCTCTTGCTTACTTGAGTGCAGGGGAGCCACCTCAAGTTAACCTGTAAAGTCCCTTATTCAGAAGCTCTTCTTGCTGTGGGGCTGAGAATATCTGGAGGAGGGACTTTTGCTTCTGTCATGTTCATCAGTAGCCGAGTAGCTTCTTCAGATTTGTACACTTTGATTTAGTGTTTTAATGGCAAAGCAGAGTCATTGATACTTTTATTATTATTATTGTTATTGTTGTTGTTGTTGTTGTTTCTGAATATGTTGTTAGGAGGATGAGTCTACCAGTGTTTGAAATACTTGATCACTGAGACATATAAATAAGCACTGTATCAATCAATCATCAGGCAGAACATTGATCTCATTACTACAGATATTGCATGCTACTAAGTGCATTTTTTTTCCTTGCAACATCCACGATCACATCCACCATGATTACATTAGGAGAGCTGCTGTCCCATTCCCTCCCCTGCTCCACCACCGCTGGTCTCCTGGCCAATGTACCTCCCCCACTCTACTCTGCGGTCACCCCAGACTCGTCCCCAGTTCGCGGACAGTCAAATGTCAGATCTCTGTCATCGAAGTTGTCAACGGAAGGCATGTCACCTGCTCCTAACAGTTTGGTAGCTCCTTCTACCACGGCAGGTTCCCAGGACACTAGCTCCCTCAGTAGGTCGTCTCCAGTGTTTTCACATGATACCCTGGTTTGGCTTGCTGTCTGTCTGTATGGTGCACACACACATCATTCCTCTCCGTGTGCATGTGTGTCTTGCTGCTGCTGCTGTTGATGCTGATGCTGCTGATGCTGCTGCACGGTGTTTTTTGTTGCTAGAGTTATGCTGGCTAGCCGGTGCCATGCTGCCCTCCATGACCTGCTACATGCATGCTTGGTTTTGTTGTATCTTGGCATGTAGTGAGTTGTGTGTGTGTGTGTGTGTGTGTTTTGTTGTACTTGGCACCTTGCTGCTGTAAGAGTGAATGTTTCTGTGTGGTGGATGACATGGTTCTGTTGTGATAGTGGAGTTTGTTGCTTTGTTAAATGATTTGGTTTCAAGTCACACACACAAGTAGTTGCCATTGTCTCATTTGATTCACATAAGCTATCCTTTGCTTTGTTCTGAGCACTTGAGAACCTTGCTTGTGTCCTTTTTATTGTGTTGTCCTTTTCATTGATTTGAGTAGAGTTGTCACCATCCCAACTAGCAGACTGCTTCCCAGCACAGCACTCAGACAGTGTGGAAGCTGTGGGCTGCTGTCACCAGTGCTTTAGTTCACTGAATTGCTGCTGCTGCTGCTGCTGCTGCTGCTGCTCCAGTGTTTGTGTTGAAAACTAACCTCCTTGCTGCATTATTAATGGATTTGTTTGTGGCAATTTCTCTGCTGTGGGAATTCTCTCACTATTGATCAGCTTCCAACACTCAGTTCTCACAGCATTGAAATTATCACTACGTTATTGCAATCCTTTTTTTGTTTGTATTATAAACCCCAATTTTTTATTATTTTCACACAGCATTCACTGGCTACAGCAAAGCCCAAAATTAGCCCCAGAGTTGTACACCTCAGAGTGGGGCATTAAATTGTTACCTGATGATGATATGAAAACACAGGACTGTTTGTTGTGGGATCACTGCTAGTTGTCACTCAATGAGGATGGTTCCTTCTCACTGTACTACTACTACCACTACACTCTTCACCACCAGCACACTAGTCCATAGCTCATGAGAGATGCTGCTAGATGGACATGGTGACTCACTCAGTAACCTGCCTTGTAGTACCTCAGCTGGCCAGCTCATCACCACCATACTGTAACACACCACCACCAGAACCTTGTAGTTTGGATTAGACTTTGAGGGAATTTGCATACCTCATTCATCTAGACCTGTATGTGGCAGTGTGTCTGGGTCAAGGGGAGCTGAAAGACTGAAACCTCATAGGACAGTGCCGTGTAATAGAACCCCATGATTTGCTGCAGAATCTTGGAGGTGTGAATACGAGGCACAGTGTGTATCAGTGTTCAGTCTCCCACTCTGCCGAGACTTGCATCTGCTTGGTTGTGGTGTCAATGGATGATGAGGTACAATAATTAACACCTTCCAAGCCTCCTCCTCCTCCTCCTCATCCTCATCATCCTCCTTTTCTTACCTTTTCAATTTAGAAGTTTGATAGTTTGATGACAGTTTTTGAGATGACACTTCAATCACTCCCCGCACCCCTCCCAGCTCCCTCCCTTGCCCTCCTCCCCACTTCACTCCCTCACGTCGCCTGTCCACTCTCCCCAGCTTTCCCAGGAGGATTCAGGACCCCCACAGTGGCTGCCCCTGAGGCCAAGGTGTCCCCGGTGAAGGTGAGGGACGCAGAGGAGGACAATGAGTGCTACGTGGAGGATGATCATGACCCGTGCCCAGATTACAAGCCATTGGTGCCCCTGCCGGAGAAGGTGGAGGTGCGCACTGGGGAGGAAGATGAGCAGGTGAGGTGTGGTGTGGTGTTAAGGTTTGTTTGTTTGCCATATCTTCTTTTCCCATGTTTGTTTGTCCAATCTTCTTTCTCCTTTTCAATTCCTGTTCTGTTTTCGCTTTCTCTTTCCTTTTCATTTCCTCTTTGTCGTTGAAAATGTTGAAAAATGTGTCTATAGAGAAGAGGAACATTAATTAGAGTCACCGTGGTCGGCAGGTTCTGTTTGAGGAGCGTGCCAGACTGTTCCGTTTTGTGGAGAAGGAGTGGAAGGAGCGAGGAACGGGCGTCATTAAGCTCTTGCACAACCCGGGACAGGAGTCTGCTCGGGTGCTGATGAGGAGGGACCAGGTAAGGCGCTGGGGAGGTAGGGGGGGGGTGGGGTCATGTTTGGTTAGGTTAGGTTAGGTTAGGTTAGGTTAGGTTAGGTTAGCTTAGCCTTTTTGATGAGGTTATATTTTGGTGAGGTTAGGTTACATTAGGTTAACTTTTTGATGGGGGTCATTATTGTTAGGTTAGGTTAGGTTGGGTTAGCTTTCGCATCTCATTTCTAGCCAAAGTTTTACATTAAGTTCCTGTAACCCCTTCAGTGCTGGGACGCGTATTTACTTGTCTTATGTGTGATTAGACGATGTTATTGACGTAAGGAGGGCAGCAGAACATTAATGGCCAAAGTCTGTACTATTTTAATCCCCACTTGAATTTCTGAAGCTCTGCAAAATCCACAAATAATAAGCAGAATAGATATAAAAATGCATCCCAGCACTGAAGAGCTTAATAAATATGTTCCTTTCCCACTTCAGATAATACAAGATAGCCATTAACAAGTATCTTTCCTTTCCCTCTTCAGACATACAAGATCTGCGCCAACCACCTCATCACCTCCAACATTGAACTGCAACCCATGAAAGGCAATGACAAAGTGTGGATCTGGGCAGCCCGGGTAGGTTAACTCGACATTCACTGTGTCTCCTTTCCTCTTTATTTACCTGTGTCCATATTGCTTAATTTCTTCCTTATTTAATGTCATCTATATCTGTGGTTTATATTTCACTTGTTGCCTGATTGTGTTGATCTTAGTGTTTCTGTGTATAGAGTGTGTGTTTCATTTCCTCTTTATTTACCTGTATCCATATTGCCTCATTTCTTATTTATTTAACGTTATCTATATCTGTGGTTCTTATATTTCACTTGTGTGCCTGATTGTGTGTGTTAATCTTTGTGTTTTTGTGTATAGAGTGTGTGTTTCATTTCCTCTTTATTTACCTGTATCCATATTGCCTCATTTCTTATTTATTTAACGTTATCTATATCTGTGGTTCTTATATTTCACTTGTGTGCCTGATTGTGTGTGTTAATCTTTGTGTTTTTGTGTATAGAGTGTGTGTTTCATTTCCTCTTTATTTACCTGTATCCATATTGCCTCATTTCTTATTTATTTAACGTTATCTATATCTGTGGTTCTTATATTTCACTTGTGTGCCTGATTGTGTGTGTTAATCTTTGTGTTTTTGTGTATAGAGTGTGTGTTTCATTTCCTCTTTATTTACCTGTATCCATATTGCCTCATTTCTTATTTATTTAACGTTATCTATATCTGTGGTTCTTATATTCAACTTGTGTGCCTGATTGTGTGGGTTATTTTTAGTGTGTGTGTGTGTGTGTGTGTGTGTGTGTGTGTTCTCTTATCTCATTTTTATACTCTGTCCTTGTCTTTTCTTTTCTAATTGAGCACTCTTTACTATATTTATGCATTCTGCTCTTATATTTCACTTGTTGCCTGATTGTGTGGGTTATTTTTAGTGCTTTTGTGTATGGAGTGATAAGATTGTGTGTTCTCTTATCTCATTTTTACACTCCTCTGACCTAATCTTTTCTTTTTCTCTTCTAATGAAAGTCTATTTACCATATTTGTGCATTCTGTTCTTATATTTCACTTGTTGCTTGGTTGTGTAGGTTAATTTTAGTGCTGCGGTGTATATTGAGTGATTAGATTGTGCATTTTATCTTATCTTATTTTTATACTCTGCTATTCTTATCAGTTCATTCACCTCTTAACAGTCAGGTTGTTAGTGAAGGTTAGTTATGATACCTTTAAATATTCATACTGTCATCCTGTTTCTATGTTCCCTTTTGTAACAAGTTGTAGTGTCTTTTGAATTATTCTTTGTCGTCTTCCTGGTTTAGTTATCAATTTTTGTCTTATTGCTTTAGTTATCATTCTTTGTCTTCTTTGTCTTCCTCCTGTTCTAGTTGTCTTTCTTGCCTCAATTATCATTCTTATTTCTTCCTCCTGTTTCAGTTAGTCTTTACTTTCCTCCTGCTTCAATTATCGTTCTTTGTCTTCGTTCTGTTTCAATTATCATTCTTTGTGTGTGTGTGTGTGTGTGTGTGTTCTTGTGTTTTGTTTCATTCATTTATTTTGTGGCCCTTGATCATTTTTTTGCTATTTTTTCCATCATTTTTACATCTTTTATTTACGTACTATTATCTATTTCTATTCCGTCTTCCTCTGCAGGACTATGCCGATGAGGAGCTGCGTACCGAGAAGTTCTGCTGCCGCTTCAAGACTCCCGAGGTGGCCAGCAACTTCCACGATGCTTTCCTGAAGGCTAAGGCAATTGCTAAGGCCAAGGAGGAGACACCCACCACAGCACAGGTGAGTCTTACTGACCCTCGCTGGTTATAATTACCTTACCTGGCCTCTTGTGGGGGAAAAATTAGGGGGTTCTCATGGGGGGGGAGATGGAAAGTGTGTGTGAGAGAATTTATTTTTCAGGGGTAAAGGGGTTTCAGTGGTGTTGTAGGATGTAGGAGAGGAAATTGAGGTTTAGAATCTGTTTCCTCATCTTTTTTAGGCCATGAGAGTAGGAGAGGTGAAATAAATAAGTGCTTGGGTGTTGCATAGATTCAAAACGAGGCACCATTACATCCTACAGTGCCATATTAAGTAGAGCAGTCACAGTAGCCAGACTAACAACACCTCTTCCTACACCACAGCCACAGCCAGTCATCAGCGACCACAGCACCACCACCATCACCACCTCCTCCCTGGCCATGATGTTCAAGCCAGCGCCGGGCTCCTGGAAGTGCGACACGTGCCTGGTGACCAACAAGCAGGAGGCAGCGGCGTGTGTGGCCTGCACCTCACCCAACCCCAATGCCAGCACCCCTGTCAAGGCAGACACCGATAATGCTGCCTCATCTCCGTTTGGTGAGTGAAGTGTGCTCTGTGTTCTGTCGCTATAGGGTCATTTTTAAGTTGTGGTGCTTATACTTTTGGTTGCTTTTTCCTTATAGACTCAAGGGAAGGAAGGAAATATTCAAGCCTGTCAGGATATAAACGCATTTTTACCTTCAGTTTTGGGTGAGATTAGACGATTTTATTTTAAACTCTCAAGATTGCTTATTTCTCATAGACTGAAGGGAAGAAGGAAATACTCAACCCCCTTCAGTACTGGGACACATTTTCAACTACAGTCTTTGGTGTGATTAGACGATTTGATTATTTATTGAATTAGGTTACCCGGTAATGCCTTAAGAGTTTGGCAAGGTGATGTGTTTCCCAGTGTATGTCCCCTGTGATTGGTTGATTGATTGATGTAATGCCTTTCTTTCTCCCTGATATAATGCCTTTCTTTCCCCCTGACATAATCCCTTTCTTCCTCCCTTTAGCCACCTTCAAGTTCAGCCCCTCCTCCATCCCCACTGAAGGCACCGCTGCTACTGCCAGTCCTGCCCCGTCGTTTGGCTTCAAGTTCACAGGCACTCCCTCCACCGCGGCCACCTCCACTGTGGCTGCCCTGCCTAAGACTGGTGCCTCTACTGGTCCTCCTGCCTCCACACCTGCCTCCACTTCCACGTCATGTGTGTATTGTGGTGGATGAAGTGGTTGTGTTTGTCTAAGGATTAATTTTGCTTCTATTCATGAAAACTTGATATTATTAACATTAAAGGTGAATGTCTGTATTGAAATGAGTTAGTGTATTGTTGTTTTTTGTTATTTATATTTTATTTGGTTAGAGTCATTCAGTTGTTGAGTTTACGAGAGGAAAGGAAACAAAACATGTGACAGATTGCTAAAACTCACCACCACAGATGCACCACCACCCCATGACACCCTAAACCTAACCTACCACACCACTACCCCTCACACAGTTGGCTTCAAGTTTACCCTGAGCGACACCCCAACCACCACCCCATCAGCCAGCATCGCAACACCACCCTCCAACACCACCACCACCCCTGCCGCCGCCAACACCAAGGAGTCGGGCAAGTTCTCTCTGAGCGGCTTCACCTTCACCACCACGCCCTCCCTTGCGGTGGAGAAGAAGGCAGAGGAACCCAAAGAGGAGAAGAAGGAGTTTGTGTTTGCTGGGTTTTCATTTGGGTCAAGTACCACCACCACTACCCCTTCGACTGGCTTCACCTTTGCCTCTCCAAGCAGCACTGGTGAGTATTGTGTTGTGTTGTGAGTGTTAGGTTAGGTTAGGAATTGGAAGGTCAGGGTGTGTATTAATGTGTTAGGTTAGGTTAGGTTAGGTTAGGAATGGGAAGGTCAGGGTGTGTGTTAATGTGTTACTTGTGTGTTGGTCCATATGTGTATCAATAGTATTTTATTTTATAGTGTTGTCATCTCACGGGATTCTTAAGTTTGTAGCTCTTTCTTAGACGAGTTTTTTAGTCTTCAAATCCATCTTAACCTGAAATTATTGTATTTTAGCCATTATCTTATTAGTAAATTTGAAGATACTGATCATTCTACTAATGTTATATGACGTGTGCTAACCTAACCTAACTTCTGCAGCAGGAGGAGGAGGTGGCAATATCTTTGGGGGGATGTCTCCATCATTTGGCAGCCTCACCTCCACTGCCACCACCACCCCCACCCCCACCTCTGCTGCTTCGATCTTCACCACCAAGGCTGTGAGTGTTCTGTACCTCTGCTGCACCTCATAGAACCATAATAAGCCCACTAATTTGCCAGTCCCCTTAAAGATCAACAGAATTAGCCCAAAAGTGAGGAACGGATGTATTGAAATGTCCCTCTTAAGTAAGGTCAAGTCATAGGAAGTTGGAAATATAGAAGCAGATATGGAGTTAACCCTTTCACTACTGTTTGCTCCATTTTTCCCTAATAACTCATCATTAAGACATCTTTATTTCTTCATTAGTTACCTGAAATCTTTAAACGGGGTAGAAATTGTAAAATACACTCCTATATACCTTCCTTTTTTTGTGTAGATGCTAATAAAGAACTCATGCATTGGTAGTCATGTTAATTGTGTCATATCGCAGTGGAAGGGTTAAAGAGTATAATGTGGAGGAAACTCAATAATATTTCCTCCTTCCCAGTTAATTGTGTCATATCGCAGTGGAAGGGTTAAAGAGTATAATGTGGAGGAAACTCAATAATATTTTCCTCCTTCGCAGTTTGAGCCACAGCCGAGTGTGTCAGTGACCAAGTCCCCTCAGAAGGATGACAGTGACGACCGCGTGGAGGAGTACGAGCCACAGGTGGACTTCCAGCCTGTCGTGCCCATGCCGGACCTGGTGGAAGTGAAGACTGGTGAGGCTATCTTCAACTTCTTTTGTTCTTTATTTTTTTCTTTCATTCTTTCTTTTTTTCTTTTGTTCTTTCTTTTTTTTCTCCATTCTTTTTTCTTTTTCTTTTCTACTTTTTATATGTCAATTTTATACAGCTTCAGATCTGAACTTCATAGACCCTTCCTAATATCAATAAAACCATCGAATCCTACTATAATTTCCCAACACTATTCTTTCACGTGTCATAATCCCCTTCTCTGAAACAGGCACGGTTAGACACATAGATTCATTTTGTATTATTTGATCTCCCTCAATGCTTCAGGTGAGGAGGGAGAGGAGGTGCTGTTCTGCGAGAGGTCCAAACTGTTCCGCTTTGACAAGGACACCAAGGAGTGGAAGGAACGTGGGCTGGGTGACCTCAAGATCCTCAAGAACAACGCAACAGGCAAGGTAAGCAGTGTCAGAAATGTTCTTGTGTGTTTCTCAGTAATCAGTAATTTTTTTGGCTTTTCTAGATGGAATATTGTTTTAGTTTTTTAATAGACGGAATATTTTTTTGGCTCAAGTGCTTTTCTGAAGAGGGAATATTACTGTAGTCGTTGCAATCTTAACTGGCACTTTTGTTCGACTTTGATTTTGCTAGGGATTCTATTGCTACATCACAGCCTCTCTCTCTTCCTCCAACCTCCTCCACCTCTTTGTGCTCTAAGGAAGTGGAGAGAGAGAGAGAGAGAGAGAGAGAGAGCCAATGCAATGGAATCCCCAGCAAGCTCAAGATCACACAAAATTGCCAGTTAAGAGTGCAGAAACTAAAGCACTATGAAAGAGCCTAAAACAAACACAACAAACACACTGCCTTAATAAACGACACACAAACACATCACTATTCTGCATGTCTAGGAAATAGCCATAATAGAAAAAAAATATGACTTGTACTATGAAGGAGGGAGCACAAAGGAACACAAAGAAAGGTACCGTTGTCTTCTTCACAGGTTCGGGTGTTGATGCGTCGGGAGTTGGTGTTGAAGGTGTGTGCCAACCACTTCATCACCCCGGACCTCAGGCTGGCCCCCATGCCCTCCTCGGACCGGGCCTGGATCTGGGCCACCCCGGACTTTGCTGATGAGGAGATGAGGAAGGAACGTTTTGCTGCGCGCTTCAAGACGGTGGAGCAGGTGAGTGTTGTGGGGCGGGTGGGTGGGTGGGTGGGTGGTGTGGCCCTCAGGTGGTGTGTTGGGTGTGGAGAGTGGAAGTGTGAGTGGTGGTGACTCAATCTGTGTGGAAGTGTGGTGGTTTGTGAGAGAGTCCACCAGATAGTGACCAGGTGGAGGATTTGAATGTGTGTGTGAGTGTGTGTGTGTTGCTTTGTGGGTACGTAAATGATAATTGAACATTCATCATGTACCAAGTCATTTTTTGTTTCAGGCTGTGGCTTTCAAGGAGGCATTTGAGAAGGGTCAAAAGATGGCGGAGGCTGCCGCTGCCGAGGAGACTGCCGAGCCCATCCCTGGCACCACCGCCCCCACCACCGCTGCTGCTGCTGCCGCCCCATCCCTGGCATCCCTCTTTGCTCCGGCTGCCGGGTCCTGGGAGTGCCAGGCGTGTTTGGTGCGCAACAAGGCGGCGAGCTCCTCCTGTGTGTCCTGCAGCACCCCGAGAGCCACCACTCCAGGGCCAGAGAAGGCTGCAGCGGTGCCCAAGCAGCAGCCCAAGGCACCCTCCTCCCTGGCAGGCATGTTCAGGCCCCCAGCAGGGTCTTGGGAGTGTGATCAGTGTCTGGTGAGGAACGAGGCCACTTCCCAGGTGTGTGTGGCCTGTGAGTCCTTGCCTCCCGGGGCAGGGGG
>CM035212.1:5299067-5326001 GCA_020233015.1 Callinectes sapidus | reverse complement strand
TCTCTCTCTCTCTCTCTCTCTCTCTCTCTCTCTCTCTCTCTCTCTCTCTCTCTCTCTCTCTCTCTCTCTCTCTCTCTCTCCTCTTACATTCAGAAAAAAATATATATTCAACGGAGGTTAAAATCTTACGTTAATTTAAAGTAATTGCTTCAGTGTGTGTGTGTGTGTGTGTGTGTGTGTGTATGTTCTGTTACTACACACACACACACACACACACACACACTCAACAAGCTTCATTTAAGTTTGTTCTCTTAAATTCACGACAATTCTCCCTTATGTCATTACTCTCTTTCTTTATCAACCCTCCCTCCCTCCTCCCTCCCTTCCCATCCCTTAACCCTTAAATACACCAAAACATCGACTTCCTTACCTTTAAAAATGTCCAACTTCAGTATTTCCTCGACTTCCAAAATAACAATACCCACTTCCAAAAAACACAATTATTCCCTTCTAAGTGACGGAGAATATGCAATCAACTTCATACAACAGCCACCTCGCCACTGACCGTCTATCTGTCATCAACTACCACGGACCAACTAACAAGCACACATCCACAGAGACAGAGCGAGAGAGCGCACGTAACCTTCCCCCTCCACTGCTCCAGGTACACTGAGTAGGACTGGGGGCCCTTTGTCGGTCTCTGCGTACATAAGGTGACCAATTGCGTTATTTAAGAATTCATTTACTACCCCTACCGCTCGCCACACATCACCGCAGCCTTGTCAGTGGTAACATTAACCTTTCTGCTACCTTAGTGTCGCTTAGTGGCCATCTGGGAGCGCAGGGAAGGGGAGGAAAAGTAGTAAGAAGTGTAATGTGTTTTGACAGTCGGTCTCTCTCTCTCTCTTCGTTACACATTTTTACAAAGGGACAGACGCCACAGCAGCAGCATAGGTCTACGGGAAATAGATACGAGGGAAACTACAGCCTCTCGTGGACAGCTGGTACTTGGTGCAGCTGGAATAAGGCACCGCAGATGAGGAAATGTGTGGTTTCAGACGTCAAGCTAATGTAAACACTGAAATAAACATGGAGAGAGAGAGAAACGAAGGGAGAGAGAGAGAGAGAGGGAGAAGCAGGATAAAAATTCCTCTCCCGCCTGTACATTCCCCGTATATTCTACTTGGCAACTGACACGGCTCTCTCCCTCTACTCTCTACTCTCCCTCCTTCCGCCTCTCTTCCTCCCGCTTCTCCCTCTCTCTCTCTCTCTCTCTCTCTCTCACTAGCTTCTACAATACCAGACTTTCAACAAATGCCAGAATCGATCGGATACATTAAGTTGTACGTGTCAATACCACACAGATCCTTTTGCGGCGTGTCGTGTCGTGTCGGATACTCTTTTTAAGGGTTTCAAGCTTCTTTGGGGTGAATGAGTGGGTGGATGGTGGGGTGGGTGGTGGGGTGGATGGGTGGGTGGGTGTTAGGGGAAAGGGATGGTGTGTGTGTGTGTGTGTGTGTGTGTGTGCGTGTGTGAATGGAAGGGACAAGTGCCGGTCGTTTCTCTTGATTACCCGAGTCATAAGTGAGAGAGAGAGAGAGAGAGAGCGGCGGGAGGGTGAGAGCGACTGACAGAGGTTAACACAGTCCTAAACCTCTCCCTGCACGCAACCTACCGCAACACGCCCACGCACACACACACACACACACATACACAGGAATAAGTACTCATTCTCTTACGCCACGAACTACATCTCTCTCTCTCTCTCTCTCTCTCTCTCTCTCTCTCTCTAAGGTTGCTATCTTTACTCTTGTCCTGTTCTGGAGGTTCTGATTGTGTTGTTGTTGTGGTGGTGGTGATGGTGGTAGTGGTAGTGGTGGTGGTGGTGTGTAGTTATGGGAAGGGTTGTGTTCTCTCCCTTTAGGTAAATTACACGAGAATAGAGAGAGAGAGAGAGAGAGAGAGAGAGAGAGAGGGAGAGAGAGAGAGAGGGGGGGGGGGGGGGGGGGGGGGGGAATGGAAATTGGACGTAGGTGGTAGGGAAGGAGGGTTGAAAGGGGAATATCTCTCTCTCTCTCTCAAAGTGCTTCACATTTTTCTTCCTTTGTTTACCTTTTCCATATATTCTTTCTTTCTCCATACGAGTTTCATATTCTCTCTCTCTCTCTCTCTCTCGTGGCAGCAGGGTGGGAATTGCCTAAATACATAATAAGCAGGTGCTGTAGCGTCCATTGTAGCTGCACCCTGTACCCTGTAGCCTGTAGCCTGTAACCTCTTGCTTCCATGGCTTTTGCATTTTTGTACTCCATCAAATGCCTCTTTTTTACGTAAGAGAGGGAATGTGGTTGTGGTGATGACTGACTGGTCTACTCTGCTTCTGATTTGTCTAGTGAATGCTTCGAAACGTTACTTCGAAGGTTACTTAATGAATCTTTCTATGCTCTAGTCCAGCCGCTTTATCCTGATGTCTAGCTAAGTAAAGCCTTGTGTAATGGTGAACTTTGTGTTTTTCTTTCACCGCAGTGGTTAAGGGCAGATAAAGAGTAGAACAATAGAGGCTCACTTTAGTACCATGAAAACTTGAGAGGCTGCTGACCTACTATCTGTGTGGCCTTTAACGATAGTCCTGAGTGAACCAAATATTCTATAGGCCCTTCTTAAGTTCTGTCGAGATGTTAAAAGTGATAGTTTTAAAAGACCAACTGGCAAAACTTTCACCCCACCAAAACTTTAGCCTTTGTAGAACCCTTGAGAGGACGAGCAATGTGGAAATGTTAAATGGGAAACGCCAATAGAAGAAAAAGAAGATAATGTGCATGTCTAACGCCATTAGAAGAAATAGTAAATAATGTGTGTCTTTGCTCAGTCTTTTAGTGTTAATATGGACATCTGGGCGCCAAACACATCTTCCTAAAGAAACAAGTTTATTTTTAATGCTCAACACAAAATAAACACAAGATCTTCCTTCTCTTATCGCCTTCCTTCACATCATTATCTCCCCCTTACATTTCATCACCCCATCTCCCCCATTAATATATCTTACATCTTAATTTAAGGATATAATGGTCCTGGATGTTACATGGTAAAACTAACTTAATAAAATACATGTAACTTCTTTAAAAATGATCAACACAAAATATCGTCTTTTCTTTTCACAAAACATAATTATTATGATCTCTTGACACATCATTGCTTCTTATCATCATCATCATCATCATTGAGTTTCTCCTCTAATCCTAACCTATTGTTTATTAAGAGACCATAACTCACAGCAGCATGAAATCCAAAATATTGTCTAGCAGAAACCCAAACAAACTTTGGCCCAAGTTGCATTTGTACCAAAAAGTGGTTAGAGCGATTAAATACACCAGTAAAACGATGCAGATAAACAATCGACAAGAGGAAATAAAAAGACTGGGAAGATAACACTGCCCAATACTTGGCTCAATTAAAAGTAATTCAATGTTACACAGGAACATTTGGACAGATGAAGACTGACTGTAGGAGCACTACCGGTCTCTTGACAGTCACACACTCACACATTCACACACACACACACACACACACACACACACATACACACATACACACGACTCCATACTCATGATGGAGAGACAGTGGTGAAGTGGATAAAAAAGTATCACATGAGCAATAAACTGTGCTACTGCAAGTGGAAGAGCAAACGATGAAAGCCTCAACTGAGCAACTGAATTGTTAATCCACTAAAGTTGGGAAAGACACAATAACAACCAAGACCTCACCTCATGCACAGTCACAGCTCAATCACAGCTTTGAGGAAGAAACAGCAGCTCAGGGAAGAAGGGAGTGAGAGAAGACATTATGACACACACACACTCCACGAATCTTCAAGTCGTGGCAGGAAGGGAGAAGTCTAAGTTTCCCTTCTGAGTTTGTAGAGGAAGTGGATGGAGGGATGAGGCAAGGGAGGGAGGGAGGGAGGGGGGGACAGGGAACAGCAGGGGGATGTTTTTTAATGTTATTCTTGGTTTCACAGTCCCTCCCTCCCTTGCCTCTCCTGTTTATCCTGTGTGTCGTCCCCATTCACAGCTTAGTCTGAAAGGTAAAAAAAATGGCTTGTTTAATGGCTGAAGGTCTCGTAATGATTAACACTGACAAATATAAAGAATGACAAAAATAAATCTTCAAATCAACTCCTTCCATATATGCAATGTCCTTCCCAGACGAGGATACATTCTCTCTCACTCTCTCTCTCTCTCACACACACCTTCCTTTGGGGGATTGGGGGGCATCTGGAAGTGTCCTTTCAGGGAGGCTATAAGTTCATGTGCGAGGGCAGGGTCACAAGAGGTCAACTGGTCAATGCTATAAGTCCAGGTGCCATCATCAGTGCCACCACCACCACCACCCTGACTGGCCGCTGGGAACAGAACAGGCACACCGGCACCACTGAGTTACATGTTATGGGCCGAGTCGGGTGAGGATGGGCTGTGGGTTCTGACTCTTTGGTGACTCAGTGTGCAGTTTGGCAAAGCAGGTTAAGAGGGGTGAAAGGTTAGTCTTCTTAAAGGTAGTGCACACAAAAAATGGAGGGAGGACTACAAAACACTATTAATGAAAAATTCTACTGTATTATGGTTTGATTACATAAATATATGGGAGACACAGTGAGGGAAATGAGACAAACACACACATGCATGCTCACACACGCACAATTCTCCAAACAGAGCAATACATTAGTGAAATATATAACCAGAAAAACTAAAATACATCTTATAATGCTTAACACTGACTAATATTAAAGAATAATTAAAGAAAAATAACTTCAAATTCACTCTTTCTATAAACGCAAAGTTCTTCCGGGGTTAGATTAAGTTTGGTTATGCACAACGTAAACACAAATTCAAAGAGAAAATATGATACCCAAAATAATGAGACAATGTGAACTTCAATGAATCCAGGCTAAGGTCAACACAGCCATTAGTTCCCCTCACCTTTGTCTGCTCCCTGGCCATAGTAGAGGTCAGCAGGAGCCACCTCACCCAGCACCAGCCCAGGCTCCTCTACTAGGTTAGAATTCTCCGCATATTCCTTGGCCTGGTGGAGAAATTTGGCGGATTAGTGAAGAGATGGATTAAGTAAATGATGGAGGAAAATATGTCTTGTTTAGTGGATTAGCTAAATGATGGGGGAAAAGTATGTCTTGTTTGTTTGGTGTTAATCATCTTGGTGTCCTTAGAAAATAGTCACGGTGAGAGAGTGAAGTGTTTCTGAATACCACCAACCTTATTTACCTCCACCATCATTCCTCAGTTGAGAGAAATAGTTGTGATGATATATAACAGTCTCACATAAGCCTTAACACTTTTCCTGCAATTTGCTTTGTTTTCTGTATCAACACACCAACCCAGAGATCTTTCATTTAAACCTTCAGTGACCTCAGACCACTCTACTGGCTAAAGACGGTTAAACATCCCCTTTTTAATGATCTTTTCCATATTTTGCTTTGTTGTTTGTTAAGATTTCGTTGTTTAGGACTATTGTGTTGAACGTTTCCATATTTTGTTTTGTTGACATTTGTTAAGATTTCATCGTTAAGGACTAGTATTGTGTTGTAGGTGACAGTGAAAGAAGCATTACACCACTCACCTCCATGAAGGACTTGGCAAACATACTGATGGCCTCTTGTGAGGAGAACGTGGCCTTGAAGGTGGCCTGTCCCTGTGGTTCTGGCCTGAGGTTGAGCACATTCCAGGTGGCAGTCTGGCCCTCCTGGTGCATGGTGGTCTGGATGGCAATGATGTGCTCGGCAAGGACGTCCCCAGAGTCTGATGTGACAGTGATGCGCGCCCCATACACATCATCATCGTACCTCATGGTCAGCTGCCCCACACCCAGCAACTGTACCAGGAGGAGGAGGAGGAGGAGGTGACTGACTGGTGGTGGTGGTGGTGGTAAATAGTGGTGACTGCAGAGGTGGTGGTGAATAATGTTAACTGGTGAGAACTGTAGGATGTGATGATGGTGGTGGTGGTGGTGGTGGTAAATAGTGGTGACTGCAGAGGTGGTGGTGAATAATGTTAACTGGTGAGAAGTGGTCACCTGTATTTTAATGTGACACTTGGCCCTACCACCACCTATGTCTGAGCCACTTTTATATGATCCAAGTCAGGAATTTAGAGTGACGTGAAGATCTGGTAAGTGGTGTGTCATGAGAGTGGTGCCATGGGGTAGATGAGACAAGGTACCCCCCCTCCCCCCCCTGCCCTGCCATATGTCCGCTGTGATTGACTGGTGTATCGTTAGGTTAGAGACTGAGGAATGTTCATGAATTTCTGACATTCCTTGATGTGGAAAACTGAGTGCAACATATCATTTGCAGGATAAAGAAATATTGACTCTCTCTCCCTACCTTTCCTGTCATTGGGGAGTTTATATCTACACTACATTTAATCCACTACTTACTATTCACTGTGATCTGATACACTGCAAAGGACCACTACCATACTTACCTACCTATGACTTGACTTTATTGATAGGGGGGGTGTTCCAAATTTCTCCCTGACTTACAACTAATTCTTTTGACCTTTAAGGGGACTGGCAATGTAGTGGGCCGTTTTATTTTCATTATTTTGTTGCCCCGTGGCCCGTGGCTTCCCCTTCTTACATACAAAGTACACTCCCACCCCAGCTACTCACATTCCAGTGGTCCTTCTCCTTCTTGGTCAGTGTACAACGCTCCGTGAATATGACAGAGGTGTCGTCATCATCGTCATCATCATCCTCCTCCTCCTCCTCGTCTTCCTCTTCTTCGTCTTCAGTATCCACCTCATCGTCTTCCTCTTCCTCGTCCTCCACCTCCTCATCTCCCTCCTCGTCATCATCGTCATTCTCGGCGTCCTCCTCCCCGTGGTGTTGCTGTGTGGCGGAGGCGAGGGGCAGCACCACCACGGCGGAGGTGCTGGTGGAGGAGGAGTCAGCAGCGGCCTGGTTTCTCCTCAGCTGCTCCTGGCACTCCTCAAACTTGGTCTTGAACTCCCGGGCCAACTCCACTGTCTTGAACTTGATGGCCAGCTGCTCCTTGACTCCCTCGGGTTTCTCTGAGAAGTCTATGGCATACCAGCACCAGGCCGTCTCTGAGGACTGCAGCGGGTGGAGCTCCAGCTGCACGGTGAGGTGGTGGTTGCAGCACAGCTTGTGGACCTGAGGCACAACACCAGGGAAAATTGTGAAAAGAAATGCCACTTCTATTTATATGATGATGATGATGGTGTTGTGTGCGTGTTTTTATATGAAGAAATTTGAGAGCAATAAATGAATCCTTAAAACAGTGAAAATGTCTGATAAAATGAACAGATTAAAGGAAATAAAACAACAATAAGATAAGACAGAGAAACATGAGAGAACAGCAGCTAAATTACACACAAGAAACAGGAATGGAAAACGACAAACACGAGAAACACCAAAGCAATCCCTGAAGAAACGAGAGAACAACAATAAAGTTTGACAAATGGAACAGATTCAAGGAAATAAAACACCAACAAAACCAGCCAAATATCAGAGTTCACCACCTAAATTAAGTCAAAAAAACAGGAAAGGAGAAGGACAAACAAGACAAACACCAAAGCCATCACACCACACACACACCTGTTCCCTCCTTTGCAGCAGCCTGTACTTGGCAGTGACTGGGTCATGCAGGATCTTGAAGTCCCCAATGCCCCTCTCCTTCCACTGCTTGGTGGGGCCGTCGTAGCGGTACAGCTTGGCACGGCTGCAGAACACCACCTCCAGGTTCTCCTCTCCTGTCTTGACCTGCAGGTGGCACAGTAGCAGGGAGTGAGGTCAGTGATGAATGGGGTACAAGTGGATTCTAAGGTACACTTCACTCGTTTGTATTTCTTCATATCTTGGTATTAAATGGTGTAATTTAATGGTGAACACAAATGAACCACCATTCTCTCACATTTTAGCACTATTATACATGTAAGTTGTGTAGTTTTTGTTGAATATTATGTCTTTCTAAGTAACTGTTCAGCATGGTCTCCTTCCTACAGCTATTTGATATCCTTCACACACGAGTCACTTCACCACAAGAGAAAATCTGAACAGAACAACAAGACTAACACTTCCTTTCCTGGATTACACTACAACAATGAGCTGACCTGACATGACCTTAGCAACCTCAAGACACACTCAATTAACACCACTGGAACCTCAAAATATAGAGCCACGTCACTTATCCTGCACCTCAGCCACACATTCCCCCACACTCACCTCCACCAGGTCTGGCAAGGGTACCACGGGCTCAAAGTGTGGGTCGTGCACCTCCCCACTCTCATCAAGATCCTCCTCCCCATCACCTCCTTTCTTGGACTTGCTGCCAAACACAGGCTGGCTGGCCCACACTGCTGCTACCTTGGGGTCCACTGTGACGCAATAAAGAAACAGAGATGTGCTATAGTGAAAAGAAACAATGAAATGTGCTATAGTGAAAAGAACAGTATGTGCTATAGTGAAAGACAGCAAATTACTTGATGTGTAAGAAGAGCAATGGCCAAGAGGGAAACAAAGGCTCACTGAGGAGTCCCTAAAGGCAAATGGATTATTCAACATTAGAGGATGAGTCTTGAAATTTCCTGTCATGAAGGAATGGGGAAATAGAGAAGTAGTAGGCAGTGTGTATCAGAGCTTACTAGTAAAAGGAACTAAACATAATCATAATTACTTGAACAAAATCAATTAAGCATAAATTTAGACATGATGGGACAAGATTGATGGTAGCGGAAGACAGTGACCATTAAGTTAGCGTACTCATCATAAATCACACACGAGGAAAAAGATGATACAAAACGACCACAACAACAAACACTGGACACTCACAGGGTTTCTTGTTGAATGTGTCTCCACTTGACTCAGCGAGGTCTGCAAAGCTGATCTGTGAGACGCTGTTCTCCTTGGGTGCGGGAAACAGGGTTCCTCCTCCACCAAAGAGTGGACTGGCGGTGGCGGCGGTGGTGGTGGTGGTGGTGGTGGAGGGTGCAGCCTGAGTGGATTGAAGCATTGCACTGATGGTTCCCTTGCCACCGAAAGGTCCACCACCACCAGACCCCTGACTTCCTGCGAGAGGGGAGGCAAAGATACTGGAGGGGGTGGAGGTGTTGGCATTGGCGGCAGCAGCGGCGGCGGCGGCGTTGGCTGCGGCGAGGGAGGCGGTGAAGAACCCTGGGGTGGAGCCGGTGGTGGTGCCAAAGGACTTGCTGGAGGGCACCGACGCACTGAACATACTGGCGGGGGGCGTGGAGGTGCTGGCGGAGAAGTTGCTGAACAGACTCGGCGTGCTGGTGGTGGATGGCGTGGAGGAGGAAGATGCACCGCCAAATATGGTTGGAGTGGAGGAGGAGGAGGCAGCAGCGGCGGCGGTGGTGGTGGCGGTGGTGGAGCCTCCAAACACCAGACCTGGAGAGGAGGAGGCTGCCGGGCTTCCTCCAAATATACTGACGGTGGTGCTTCCGCCAAATATGCTTGGGGTGGAGGCAGGTGGAGGAGTGCCACCACCAAAGAAGCCTGAGCCGGAGAAGATGGGGGGTTTGGCCGAGAAGAATGAGGTGGCGGTGGTGGTGGTGGTGGTGAATGTGCCGCTGCCGCCAAATATGCTTGGTGAGCCGAAGGTGGTGGCAGCGGCGGCGGCGGCGGTGGTGGTGGGTGTGGTGCCAAACATGGGCTTGAGTGGGGAGCCGCCAAACACTGGTGTGGACGCTGTTATCTTCACCTGCAACAAACAAACTCATTAATCAATTCAGACAAAACATAATAACAAACACAAATAATCTTAGACACACTCAACCTTCTCACAAACCGGAGCAAAACAAATACTGCAAACAAACAGTTCAGTCTGGCCAAAGTGAATACATACAAACAGTACTCTTTTACAGACCATCCTTCCCACACACAACCATCACTGACACATCACCCACTAATATAATGATGATACAGACCTAACCCAATTCGTAATATAAACAAAACACTAAGACTGAGATGTCAAGATATCTGTCGCTGTCTTTTGGCTATTTTGACCTATAAAGGGATTGACAATTTAGTGTTCTTTTTTTTATTTTCATTGCTTTTGTCACCCTTAGCTAGCCTCCCTCTCTTACACAAAAAAGGAACCATTTAACACAGCATCAGAAGCCTAACGACCTTCTCATCACCCCACGGCTAAATACAACTACCTCATCTTGTCCTGCAGTGTCGCTCTCACAGCCTTGGCACCCGGGACACGGCACGGCATCCTCGTACAGGAAGAAGTTGTCCGGCAGGTGAAGTTTTCTGGCTTGCTCTACCTGCTCAGGTGTTGCCTTCTTCTCGTACACCACATGGATGTCATCTGCAGGTGTCAAGGGTCAAGTAGGAAGTTAGTATCATCACTGTCTATATACCAGGGAATGTATTAACAAATGTTCTCAAGAGTGTGACTTTTCTCAGATTTCTTGTTTTAAAATCCATCTTAACCTCTTGAAATTGGTGTTCTACATATTGCAATCTGGTTAAAAACACGTAGAGACATGTGGCAAGATTTATAAAAGGTAGTATTCTGAAGTGCTTGGCTATGGTGTACTCCTGAAGCTGCAAACTGTTAACTCTTACCACTGGTGTCCGGCTCAGAGGAGAACTTGTCACCAAAACTGAAGGAGCTCCTGGGAACACTGGAGGTGGTGGTGGCTCCTCCAAATACTGCAGGAAAGAGACAGAGAAAAACAGTTTAAAGTTTAACCCAATAACTTTAGACTTTTGAGAATATATTATGGCAAATATTAAGAGGTGATGATTAATAAGAGTATTTATTTATCTAGTAAACTGCCAAAAAGAGAGACAGTTTAAACTTTAACCAAATAAATTTAGAACTATGACAAGACATTACAACAAACATCAAGAGGTGATGATTAATTAATAAGAGAGTTTATCTATCTAGTAAACTGCTACGAAGAGAGACAGTTTAAACCCTTACCAAATCACTTTAGAGCTTTGAGAATACATGAAGAAAAATATCAAGAGGTGACAATTAATAACAGCATTTACCTATCTAGTAAACTACAAGACCGGAATGGGAATGGAGGAAATGTAAGGTATATAATGTATAAGATATAAAATGAAAGATATAAAGGAAAAGAACAAAAAAAATTATGCCTGAAAAATCCAATACAGAGGCAAAATACAGACTCACATGAGAACTTTGATGTGGTGGAGCCTGTTGGGATGCTGACCGGCAGGGAACCACGCAAAGAAAAGCTGGTGGAGGCATTGACGCTGAACGACGGGGGCCCACCAAACACCGGGGGACTCCCATAGGAGGACGTGTTGGAGGAGGCCTTGAAGAATGACACTGTGGTGGTGGGGGTGGGGGTGGCGGTGGTGCTTGTGGTGGTGGGTGTACTTCCAAACGGTGTTGAGGTGCTGCTGGGGGTGGAATCTGAAACGAAGCAATGTCACGTTACCAAACAAGATGATCTGTGACAATTCCACTACAAAAAATCTAGGAAAAATAACTCCCATCAATTGTAAAGAGATTGACAACTCAAATATGGAGAAAACTAACAACACCTCCACTCCACTAACCAATACAATACTGTGACACATTTTTATCATTAGTTCTGGGTGTGATTAGATCATTTTATTGACATTAGCAAGGGTTTATGGAGATCAGAAGATTAATGGTCTGAGTCTTCACCATTTTAATCCCCTCACAAAACTCTGATACAGGAAAGAATCACCTAAAAGTAAGAAAAATGGATATGAAAACTTGTATTGAAGGGGTTGAAAATGTACCCAACAGTAAGCATCTAAAACCAAGAATAGAGAGTCCCTGTGAAACCACCATAAGAGGCACAGTGTAGCAAGACATAAATAAGAGCATAAAGAAGCACTTACCACCAAACAGGGTCTTGGCAGCACTGGAGAAGAACCCGGGTTTGGGCATGACCGGCTCCACCTTAAGGGTTGGCGTGGTGGAGTCGGCCTGAGCTATGACCGTCACACTGCTCTGGGGCGCCTTGGTGGGTGACGGCGTGGCACTGGCGGAGGGAGTCTTCTCTTTCACCGGGGAGGGGGAGTCCAGCTTGGGAAGTTCTGCAGCAGTGCCTCCCAGCCTGACCTTGGCCCCCTGAACAGCCTCAAAGAACTCGGTGGCAATCTCTGGCGTCTTGAAGCGGATGGCGAAGGTCTCTGCTTTGGGGGTGTCGGCCTCGGAGTGGTCCATGGCGGCCCAGTAGTACGTCTTGTCGTCCTTGTGTCGCATCTCCAGGTCCTTCATGAGGTAGTGGTTGAGGCAGAGCTTGTGCACCTGCTCTCGCCGCATCAGCAGTCGGATCTTGTTAGTCTGAGGAGCGATGGTAAGAGTGGTTAGTGAAGTTATTACTATCAGGCTGATGCATACACTCAAACATTCCTGTGCTTCACCTCCACTATTTCAAAGGGGTCTATTTAAATCTACACACATTTTTCAGGTGTTTTTTACAGTTCCAGAGAATGAGAGACAAGATTTCTACATTATTAATTGGAGAAACACCCTTGGAAACACCACTAATCATCTCTGTGTGGCCTCTGAAAATAGACATGGAGAGAGAGAGAGAGGAGAGAGCAAAGCCTTTCTAAATCCCTTGGCCCTGTCAGCCTCCCCAGAGAGAGAGAGAGAGGCCCTGTCAGTGAACACAGTGTACAAAGGAGTGTTGGATTCCTCACCGTGTTATGGCAGAGTATCTTGACGTCTCCAATGCCCCGCTCCTTCCACTCTCCCTGTGTGAGGCGGAACAGCTTGGCGCGGTGACTGTACAGCACCTCCTCCTCCTCCTCCCCTGTCACTACCTCCACTTTGTCTGGCAGGGGCACCACCGGCTGGGGAAGGAGATGCACAGTGAAGGCTAACGTGTCACATTTGAGTACATTATAATAACTCAATTAGTTTTTTGTTATACATTTCCACCAGTACAGCGAGAAATTGAGTTACTATTTCTTTTATAATGTGATTACTGATGTGAGTGGTCTTCACTTCACCACTTCAGATATTAAAGCCAAGAAAAGTTTACATCTTAACCTGCTAATATGTAAAAGAATAACTATCTTTAAATATTAATGGAAAACACCTTGAAATTAAATTATGAATCAAAATATTAGGTGAAAGACAACAACTAACAAAGCAAACAAGATGAGGGAAGCCACAAGTGCCACACACCTCAAAGTAGAGATGATCCCCTTCGTCCTCCTCCACCACGCCCTCCTCCGACTCACACAGGCTGATGTCCCTGGAGCGCGGGGACTTGGCCTTCACACCTGCAAAGGAGAACTCATACTTCCCAGGGCTGCCAAACACAAAGCTGCCCTTGTTCTCCTTGGTGGGGGTGGTGCCGGACTGTGGGGTGGTGGGCTCTGCGTGCTGGCTGGAGGGGATGGCCACGGGCTGCGTCGGGGCAAAGGTCACGCTGGCACCGGTCGATGTTGGCGGCTTCCAGGAGAAGGAGAAAGGTTTGGTGGCGTCGGTTGTGGTGGAGCCAAAGGAGAATGCCGGCTGGGCGGGCTTGGCGGCGGTGTCTTTGGGAGTGCCCGAGGTGTCCGTGGTGGTGTTGATGCCGAAGGAGAAGGTGGCCGGCTTGGTGGCGTTGTCGGCAGCACCGGTGTTGAGGCCAAAGGTGAACGCTGGCTGGGCTGTGGGTGCTGCGGTGCTGCTGGCTGGCTGGCTCTGTGGGACGCCAAAGGTGAATGTCTGGCTGCTCTCTGCACAAAACTTGAAGGTGCCGGGGGCCAGGGTGCCAGAGGATGAGCCAGCAGCTGCTGACGAGGCTCCCTTTGAGAAATCAATGGCTTGGTTTTCTGCACCCCCTGCCCCGGGAGGCAAGGACTCACAGGCCACACACACCTGGGAAGTGGCCTCGTTCCTCACCAGACACTGATCACACTCCCAAGACCCTGCTGGGGGCCTGAACATGCCTGCCAGGGAGGAGGGTGCCTTGGGCTGCTGCTTGGGCACCGCTGCAGCCTTCTCTGGCCCTGGTGTGGTGGCTCTCGGGGTGCTGCAGGACACACAGGAGGAGCTCGCCGCCTTGTTGCGCACCAAACACGCCTGGCACTCCCAGGACCCAGCAGCCGGAGCAAAGAGGGATGCCAGGGATGGGGCGGCAGCAGCGGCGGCGGTGGTGGGGGCGGTGGTGCCAGGGATGGGCTCGGCAGCCTCCTCGGCAGCGGCAGCCTCCGCCATCTTTTGACCCTTCTCAAATGCCTCCTTGAAAGCCACAGCCTGAAACAAAAAATGACTTGGTATATGATGAATGTTCAATTATCATTTATGTACCCACAAAGCAACACACACACACACACACACACACACACACACACACACACATTCAAATCCTCCACCTGGTCACTATCTGGTGGATTCTCTCACAAACCACCACACTTCCACACAGATTGAGTCACCACCACTCACACTTCCACTCTCCACACCCAACACACCACCTGAGGGCCACACTAACCACCCACCCGCCCCACAACACCCACCTGCTCCACCGTCTTGAAGCGCGCAGCAAAACGTTCCTTCCTCATCTCCTCATCAGCAAAGTCCGGGGTGGCCCAGATCCAGGCCCGGTCCGAGGAGGGCATGGGGGCCAGCCTGAGGTCCGGGGTGATGAAGTGGTTGGCACACACCTTCAGCACCAACTCCCGACGCATCAACACCCGAACCTGTGAAGAAGACGACGGTACCTTTCTTTGTGTTCCTTTGTACTCCCTCCTTCATAGTACAAGTCATATTTTTTTTCTATTATGGCTATTTCCTAGACATGCAGAATAGTGATGTGTTTGTGTGTTGCTTCTTTGTGTTTCTTTGTGCTCCTTCCTTCATAGTACATCATATTTTTCTATTATGGCTATTTCCTAGACATGCAGAATAGTGATGTGTTTGTGTGTTGTTTTGTCAGGCAGTGTGTTTGTTTGTGTGTATGTTGTGTTTGTTTTAGGCTCTTTCATAGTGCTTTAGTTGCTGCACTCTTAACTGGCAATTTTGCATGATCTTGAGCTTGCTGGGGATTCCATTGCATTGGCTCTCTCTCTCTCTCTCTCTCTCTCTCTCCACTTCCTTAGAGCACAAAGAGGTGGAGGAGGTTGGAGGAAGAGAGAGGCTGTGATGTAGCAATAGAATCCCTAGCAAAATCAAAGTCGAACAAAAGTGCCAGTTAAGATTGCAACGACTACAGTAATATTCCCTCTTCTGACACGCGCAGAAAAGCACTTGAGCCAAAAAAATATTCCGTCTATTAAAAAGCAAAAACAATATTCCGTCTAGAAAAGTAAAAAAAATAGATTACTGGGAAACACAAAAGAACATTTCTGACACTGCTTACCTTGCCTGTTGCGTTGTTCTTGAGGATCTTGAGGTCACCCAGCCCACGTTCCTTCCACTCCTTGGTGTCCTTGTCGAAGCGGAACAGTTTGGACCTCTCGCAGAACAGCACCTCCTCTCCCTCCTCACCTGAAACATTGAGGAGTAACATGATATGATATGAATCTATGTGTCTAACTGAAACATTGAGGAGTAATATGATATGATATGAATCTATGTGTCTAACTGTGCCTGTTTCAAAGAAGGGGATTATGACACGTGAAAGAATAGTGTTAGGAAATGATAGTAGGATTTGATGGTTTTATTGATATTAGGAAGGGGTTTATGAAGTTCAGATTAATGGCCAGTCTGTACTATTTTGGTCCCTACACAAGTCTCTGAAGCTGTATAAGAGTGACATAAAAAGTAGAATGAATAAATATGAAAATGTGTCCCAGTGCTGAAGGGGTTAATTATCTATCTTTGAATATAATTGTAGTACTATTGAGAGGGCAAGACATTTCTGAATATAGGCCAAGAGATTACATTTTGCTTCAACTACCAATAAAGTAGCTTAATTTCTTTAATACAGCTGTTTAGGGACCAGCACGTTCTTTTGCCCTTGTCTGGTTTCCCTCTTACATGAAAAAAAGGATAAAAAAGAAGGAAAAAAGGGAGAGAAAAAAGAAAAAAAAGAAAAAAAAGAAAAAGGGGAGAAAAAAAAGGAGAAAAAAAGAAAAGAAAAAAGAAAAGAAAAGAATGAAGAGAAAAAAAAGAAAGAACAAAAGAAGAAATAGATGGTAGTAGTCTCACCAGTCTTCACTTCCACCAGGTCCGGCATGGGCACGACAGGCTGGAAGTCCACCTGTGGCTCGTACTCCTCCACGCGGTCGTCACTGTCATCCTTCTGAGGGGACTTGGTCACTGACACACTCGGCTGTGGCTCAAACTGGGAAGGAGGAAATATTATTGAGTTTCCTCCACATTATACTCTTTAACCCTTCCACTGCGATATGACACAATTAATAACATGACTACCAATGCATGAGGTCTTTATTAGCATCTACACAAAAAAAGGAAGGTATATAGAAGTGTATTTTACAATTTCCACCCAGTTTAAAGATTTCAGGTAACTAATGAACAAATAAAGATGTGTAGAGTGATGAGTTATTAGGGAAAAATGGAGCAAACAGTAGTGAAAGGGTTAATTCCATACCTGCTTCTATATTTCCAACTTCCTATGACTTGACCTTACTTAAGAGGGACATTTCAATACATCCGTTCCTCACTTTTGGGCTAATTCTGTTGATCTTTAAGGGGACTGGCAAATTAGTGGGCTTTTTATGGTTCTATGAGGTACAGCAGAGGTACAGAACACTCACAGCCTTGGTGGTGAAGATCGAAGCAGCAGAGGTGGGGGTGGGGGTGGTGGTGGCGGTGGAGGTGAGGCTGCCAAATGATGGAGACATCCCCCCAAAGATATTGCCACCTCCTCCTCCTGCTGCAGAAGTTAGGTTAGGTTAGCACACGTCATATAACATTAGTAGAACGATCAGTATTTTCAAATTTACTGATAAGATAATGGCTTTAGTACAACAATTTTGGGAGGTTAAGATGGATTTCAAGACTAAAAACCTCGTCTAAGAAAGAGCTACAAACTTAAGAATCCCGTGAGATGACAACACTCCATAAAAAAGAATACTATTGATACACATATGGACCAACACACAAGTAACACATTAACACACACCCTGACCTTCCAAACCTAACCTAACCTAACCTAACCTAACCTAACCTAACAAATTAATACACACCCTAACCTTCCCATTCCTAACCTAACCTAACCTAACACTCACAACACAACACAATACTCACCAGTGCTGCTAGGAGAGGCAAAGGTGAAGCCAGTCGAAGGGGTAGTGGTGGTGGTACTTGACCCAAACGAAAACCCAGCAAACACAAACTCCTTCTTCTCCTCTTTGGGTTCCTCTGCCTTCTTCTCCACCGCAAGGGAGGGCGTGGTGGTGAAGGTGAAGCCACTGAGAGAGAACTTGCCCGACTCCTTGGTGTTGGCGGCGGCAGGGGTGGTGGTGGTGTTGGAGGGTGGTGTTGCAATGCTGGCTGATGGGGTGGTGGTTGGGGTGTCGCTCAGGGTGAACTTGAAGCCAACTGTGTCAGGGGTAATGGTGTGTTAGGTTAGGTTTAGGGTGTCATGGGTGGTGTTGCTGTGGTGGTGAGTTTTAGCAATCTGTCACATTAATTTCCACTGTATTTTCTTTCCTTTCCTCTCGTAAACTCAACAACTGAATGACTTAAACCAAATAAAATATAAATAACAAAAAATAACAATACACTAACTCATTTCAATACAGCCATTCACCTTTAATGTTAATAATATCAAGTTTTCATGAATAGAAGCAAAAATTAATCCTTAGAGACAAACACAACCACTTCATCCACCACAATACACACATGACGTGGAAGTGGAGGCAGGTGTGGAGGCAACAGGACCAGTAGAGGCACCAGTCTTGGGCAGGGCGGCCACAGTGGAGGTGGCAGCGGTGGAGGGAGTGCCTGTGAACTTGAAGCCAAACGACGGGGCAGGACTGGCAGTAGCAGCGGTGCCCTCAGTGGGGATGGAGGAGGGGCTGAACTTGAAGGTGGCTAAAGGGAGGAAGAAAGGGATTATATCAGGGAGAAAGAAAGGCATTATATCAGGGAGAAAGAAAGGCATTATATCAACATCACCCTGCCAAACTCTTAAGGCATTACCGGGTAACCTAATTCAATAAATAATCAAATCATCTAATCACACCAAAGACTGTAGATGAAAATGTGTCCCAGTACTGAAGGGGGTTGAGTATTTCCTTCTTCCCTTCAGTCTATGAGAAATAAGCAACCTAATCACACCCAAAACTGAAGGTAAAAATGCGTTTATATCCTGACAGGCTTGAATATTTCCCCCTTCCTTTGAGTCTATAAGGAAAACCATAAGTATAAGCGCTACAACTTAAAAATGACCCTATAGCGACCAAACACAGAGCAGACTTCACTCACCAAACGGAGATGAGGCAGCATTATCGGTGTCTGCCTTGACAGGGGTGCTGGCATTGGGGTTGGGTGAGGTGCAGGCCACACACGCCGCTGCCTCCTGCTTGTTGGTCACCAGGCACGTGTCGCACTTCCAGGAGCCCGGCGCTGGCTTGAACATCATGGCCAGGGAGGAGGTGGCGGTGGTGGTGCTGTGGTCGCTGATGGCTGGCTGTGGCTGTGGTGTAGGAAGAGGTGTTGTTAGTCTGGCTGCTGTGACTGCTCTACTTAATATGGCAGTGTAGGATGTAATGGTGCCTCGTTTGAATCTATGTAACACCCAAGCACTTATTTATTTCACCTCTCCAACTCTCACTGCCTAAAAAAAATGAGGAAACAGATTCTAAACCTCAATTTCCTCTCCTACATCCTACAACTCCACCACTGAAACCCCTTTACCCCTGAAAAATAAATTCTCTCACACACACTTTCCATCTTTCCCCCCCCATGAGAACCCCCTAATTTTTCCCCCACAAGAGGCCAGGTAAGGTAATCATAACCAGCGAGGGTCAGTAAGACTCACCTGTGCTGTGGTGGGTGCCTCCTCCTTGGCCTTAGCAATTGCCTTAGCCTTCAGGAAAGCATCGTGGAAGTTGCTGGCCACCTCGGGAGTCTTGAAGCGGCAGCAGAACTTCTCGGTACGCAGCTCCTCATCGGCATAGTCCTGCAGAGGAAGGCGGAATAGAAATAGATAATAGTACGTAAATAAAAGATGGAAAAATGATGGAAAAATAAGCAAAAAAATGATCAAGGGCCACAAAATAAATGAATGAAACCAAACACAAGAACACACACACACACACACACACAAAGAATGATAATTGAAACAGAACGAAGACAAAGAATGATAATTGAAGCAGGAGGAAGGTAAAGACTAACTGAAACAGGAGGAAAAAGAAGAATTGAAGAAAGAAAGACAACTAGAACAGGAGGAAGACAAAGAAGACAAAGAATGATAACTAAAGCAATAAGACAAAAATTGATAACTAAACCAGGAAGACGACAAAGAATAATCAAAAGACACTACAACTTGTTACAAAAGGGAACATAGAAACAGGATGACAGTATGAATATTTAAAGGTATCATAACTAACCTTCACTAACAACCTGACTGTTAAGAGGTGAATGAACTGATAAGAAGAGCAGAGTATAAAAATAAGATAAAATGCACAATCTAATCACTCAATATACACCGCAGCACTAAAATTAACCCACACAACCAAGCAACAAGTGAAATATAAGAACAGAATGCACAAATATGGTAAATTAGACTTTCATTAGAAGAGAAAAAGAAAAGATTAGGTCAGAGGAGTGTAAAAATGAGATAAGAGAACACACAATCTTATCACTCAATACACAAAAGCAATAAAAATAACCCACACAATCGGGCAACAAGTGAAATATAAGAGCAGAATGCATAAATATAGTAAAGAGTGCTCAATTAGAAAAGAAAAGACAAGGACAGAGTATAAAAATGAGATAAGAGACACACACACACACACACACACACACACACACACACACTAAAAATAACCCACACAATCAGGCAACAAGTGAAATATAAGAACCACAGATATAGATAACGTTAAATAAATAAGAAATAAGGCAATATGGACACAGGTAAATAAAGAGGAAATGAAACACACACTCTATACACAAAAACACTAAGATCAACACACACAATCAGGCACACAAGTTGAATATAAGAACCACATATATAGATGACATTAAATAAGGAAGAAATTAAGCAATATGGACACAGGTAAATAAAGAGGAAATGAAACACACACTCTATACACAGAAACACTAAGATCAACACAATCAGGCAACAAGTGAAATATAAGAACCACAGATATAGATAACGTTAAATAAATAAGAAATAAGGCAATATGGGTACAGGTAAATAGAGAGGAAATGAAACACACACTCTATACACAGAAACACTAAGATCAACACACACAATCAGGCAACAAGTGAAATATAAGAACCACAGATATAGATAACATTAAATAAATAAGAAATGAAGCAATATGGACACAGGTAAATAAAGAGGAAAGGAGACACAGTGAATGTTGAGTTAACCTACCCGGGCTGCCCAGATCCACACTTTGTCATTGCCTTTCATGGGTTGCAATTCAATGTTGGAGGTGATGAGGTGGTTGGCGCAGATCTTGTATGTCTGAAGAGGGAAAGGAAAGATACTTGTTAATGGCTATCTTGTATATCTGAAGTGGGAAAGGAACATATTTATTAAGCTCTTCAGTGCTGAGATGTATTTTTATATCTATTCTGCTTATTATTTGTGGATTTTGCAGAGCTTCAGAAATTCAAGTGGGGATTAAAATAGTACAGACTTTGGCCATTAATGTTCTGCCCTCACGTCAATAACATCGTCTAATCACACATAAGACAAGTAAATACGCGTCCCAGCACTGAAGGGGTTACAGGAAAATAATGTAAAAGCTTAACTAGAAATGAGGTGTGAAAGCTAACCCAACTTAACCTAACCTAACAATAATGACCCCCATCAAAAAGTTAACCTAATGTAACTTAACCTCACCAAAATATAACCTCATTAAAAAGGCTGACCTAACCTAACCTAACCTAACCAAACATGACTCCCATCAAAAAGTTAACCTAATGTAACATAACCTCATAAAAAAGGCTGACCTAACCTAACCTAACCAAACATGACCCCACCCCCCCACCTCCCCAGCATCCCCCCAGCGCCTTACCTGGTCCCTCCTCATCAGCACACGAGCAGACTCCTGTCCCGGGTTGTGCAAGAGCTTAATGACGCCCGTTCCTCGCTCCTTCCACTCCTTCTCCACAAAACGGAACAGTCTGGCACGCTCCTCAAACAGAACCTGCCGACCACGGTGACTCTAATTAATGTTCCTCTTCTCTATAGACACATTTTTCAACATTTTCAACGACAAAGAGGAAATGAAAAGGAAAGAGAAAGCGAAAACAGAACAGGAATTGAAAAGGAGAAAGAAGATTGGACAAACAAACATGGGAAAAGAAGATATGGCAAACAAACAAACCTTAACACCACACCACACCTCACCTGCTCATCTTCCTCCCCAGTGCGCACCTCCACCTTCTCCGGCAGGGGCACCAATGGCTTGTAATCTGGGCACGGGTCATGATCATCCTCCACGTAGCACTCATTGTCCTCCTCTGCGTCCCTCACCTTCACCGGGGACACCTTGGCCTCAGGGGCAGCCACTGTGGGGGTCCTGAATCCTCCTGGGAAAGCTGGGGAGAGTGGACAGGCGACGTGAGGGAGTGAAGTGGGGAGGAGGGCAAGGGAGGGAGCTGGGAGGGGTGCGGGGAGTGATTGAAGTGTCATCTCAAAAACTGTCATCAAACTATCAAACTTCTAAATTGAAAAGGTAAGAAAAGGAGGATGATGAGGATGAGGAGGAGGAGGAGGAGGCTTGGAAGGTGTTAATTATTGTACCTCATCATCCATTGACACCACAACCAAGCAGATGCAAGTCTCGGCAGAGTGGGAGACTGAACACTGATACACACTGTGCCTCGTATTCACACCTCCAAGATTCTGCAGCAAATCATGGGGTTCTATTACACGGCACTGTCCTATGAGGTTTCAGTCTTTCAGCTCCCCTTGACCCAGACACACTGCCACATACAGGTCTAGATGAATGAGGTATGCAAATTCCCTCAAAGTCTAATCCAAACTACAAGGTTCTGGTGGTGGTGTGTTACAGTATGGTGGTGATGAGCTGGCCAGCTGAGGTACTACAAGGCAGGTTACTGAGTGAGTCACCATGTCAATCTAGCAGCATCTCTCATGAGCTATGGACTAGTGTGCTGGTGGTGAAGAGTGTAGTAGTAGTAGTAGTAGTACAGTGAGAAGGAACCATCCTCATTGAGTGACAACTAGCAGTGATCCCACAACAAACAGTCCTGTGTTTTCATATCATCATCAGGTAACAATTTAATGCCCCACTCTGAGGTGTACAACTCTGGGGCTAATTTTGGGCTTTGCTGTAGCCAGTGAATGCTGTGTGAAAATAATAAAAAATTGGGGTTTATAATACAAACAAAAAAAGGATTGCAATAACGTAGTGATAATTTCAATGCTGTGAGAACTGAGTGTTGGAAGCTGATCAATAGTGAGAGAATTCCCACAGCAGAGAAATTGCCACAAACAAATCCATTAATAATGCAGCAAGGAGGTTAGTTTTCAACACAAACACTGGAGCAGCAGCAGCAGCAGCAGCAGCAGCAGCAATTCAGTGAACTAAAGCACTGGTGACAGCAGCCCACAGCTTCCACACTGTCTGAGTGCTGTGCTGGGAAGCAGTCTGCTAGTTGGGATGGTGACAACTCTACTCAAATCAATGAAAAGGACAACACAATAAAAAGGACACAAGCAAGGTTCTCAAGTGCTCAGAACAAAGCAAAGGATAGCTTATGTGAATCAAATGAGACAATGGCAACTACTTGTGTGTGTGGCTTGAAACCAAATCATTTAACAAAGCAGCAAACTCCACTATCACAACAGAACCATGTCATCCACCACACAGAAACATTCACTCTTACAGCAGCAAGGTGGCAAGTACAACAAAACACACACACACACACACACACAACTCACTACATGCCAAGATACAACAAAACCAAGCATGCATGTAGCAGGTCATGGAGGGCAGCATGGCACCGGCTAGCCAGCATAACTCTAGCAACAAAAAACACCGTGCATCAGCATCAGCATCAGCAGCATCAACAGCAGCAGCAAGACACACATGCACACGGAGAGGAATGATGTGTGTGTGCACCATACAGACAGACAGCAAGCCAAACCAGGGTATCATGTGAAAACACTGGAGACGACCTACTGAGGGAGCTAGTGTCCTGGGAACCTGCCGTGGTAGAAGGAGCTACCAAACTGTTAGGAGCAGGTGACATGCCTTCCGTTGACAACTTCGATGACAGAGATCTGACATTTGACTGTCCGCGAACTGGGGACGAGTCTGGGGTGACCGCAGAGTAGAGTGGGGGAGGTACATTGGCCAGGAGACCAGCGGTGGTGGAGCAGGGGAGGGAATGGGACAGCAGCTCTCCTAATGTAATCATGGTGGATGTGATCGTGGATGTTGCAAGGAAAAAAAATGCACTTAGTAGCATGCAATATCTGTAGTAATGAGATCAATGTTCTGCCTGATGATTGATTGATACAGTGCTTATTTATATGTCTCAGTGATCAAGTATTTCAAACACTGGTAGACTCATCCTCCTAACAACATATTCAGAAACAACAACAACAACAACAATAACAATAATAATAATAAAAGTATCAATGACTCTGCTTTGCCATTAAAACACTAAATCAAAGTGTACAAATCTGAAGAAGCTACTCGGCTACTGATGAACATGACAGAAGCAAAAGTCCCTCCTCCAGATATTCTCAGCCCCACAGCAAGAAGAGCTTCTGAATAAGGGACTTTACAGGTTAACTTGAGGTGGCTCCCCTGCACTCAAGTAAGCAAGAGAGTGAAGGCAGCCACTGAGGGAGGGTTGGGGAGAGGCAAGGCGAGGCGAGACACAGCTTGACTGGCTTCACCTCAACATGCTCTCAAGTCTCCTGCCTCCGAACTATGGCTTAGCTGCTGGCTGTTCTTTGCATTGGGATTAACTTTGGGGTGGTATTTGTTAGGGAGAGAGACAGAGACAGAGACAGAGAGAGAGAGTTATGGAAGTAGGAAACAAAAAGAAACAAAAGCAAGCTAAATTATTATGAAGAGGAGGAGGAGGAGGTTCAGAGGGACCAAATTAACACCAATAAAGCAAAATGAAACATAACCTCCCCAACACTTACCAAAATGGGGTGACATTTGAGGCAGAAATCCCCAACAAAGGAGGGTTGCCGAGAGTATAAGTGTCCATTGAAAACAGTACAGGTTAGACCAGAGCCGAGTCTATTGGTCTAACATTTAGGGACACACATAGGCTCTCTACAGTAATATTTGAAGATGTCACCTTAAAAACTCATTACTCTAGAAGGGAGAATCTCAACTGAACCTATATAAAATTGAGATAGGGATAGAGACAGAGACAGAGACAGAGACAGAGACAGAGAGAGAGAGAGAGAGAGAGAGAGTGTATATGATGATTTAGCTTCAAAAAGAGGACAGGCCACCAGACAAGTTGCTGAAACCATGACCAAAGAGAAGGCAAGGGAGGTCATAACAAGACAAGATCAAGAAAAACTATCAAAAAACAAGAAAAAAGTACCATGTGGGTGGAAGGAGGACATACCTGGCATGGACGACCTTGGTGGGGGTGTAAGGGCATTAGACGAGGGGGGCATTGCAATCTGGAAGGCATGGGGGGGAGCTGGGGCATCACTACACTGCTGGTTCCTGTTGGTCCCTGCCACACTGCTAGATACACTCCAGGACCCTGTGGCATGGCTGTGGGGGAGCGTGGCGGAGGGTGACGCAACAGAGATGGCGGCGGGGGAACATGGCGTGGGATTGGCGATGGAGGTGGAGTGGGCTATGGTGGTGATGCCCGGCCCCTGGTTGACGGATGACGCGATGCTGTAGGTCTGTTCCGGCACGGTGGAGGGCGGGAAGAAGGGAGGGTTGCCAAATAGGCCTGGTGTGGGCATCAATGGGCTGGGCTGGCTGTAGTACCCCATGTAGTTTCCATACAACCCAGGTGGCACCACAGCTATAAGGGAATGGGTGAATGGTGTTGTGCGTTATTGTTCTGTCATTGGTTGGTGTTAATGTGAGGGTTATAGTTTGTGTTGTGGCTTTCCCTCATGGAACTACACAACACAGCACTAATAAACACATCTGTAAATATTGTGAATAATGGGAATTGTCATTTTTCCACTGGCTACTATTAACACAAGAAAAAAATCACTAGTTGGCATTAAAATATTTCCTCACAGAGCCACACACAAATATAAAGAATAGCAATGGCAAACAGACCTGCTGGGATATCCACGGGCACCTCCTCAGTCTGCTTCACCTCGGCAGCCTCGGGGAGCTTGGGTGGGGTGGCCGTGGCAGCGCGCATGGTCCTCAGCTCGGCAATATCCACCGCCATTGACCGCAGCTGTGTCTGGTTCTCCTTGATGGTGGCGTGCATCTGCCTCACCTCGCCCAGGACGGAGGTGTAGGCGTCCTGGGAGATGGCCCGGTTCTGCTCCAGCATGGACCGGTACAGGGAGGAGTTCTCGCGGAAGCCGTCCGCCATGGAGGTGCACAGGTCCCGCAGCGCCTCGTTCTGTGCCTTGAGGGCGGCGTTCTGCTCCTCCATGCTCCTCAGGGTGGTCTCCTGCACCTCCGACAGGGCCTGGACTTGGGCGTGCAGGCGCTCTGGGCTGGGCCGTGCCTCCTGTGTACCGAGGATGTCATGGGTGAAGTAATGACAACAACAATGAAGTCTGTTTTGTGTATTTGTAATTCTTTAGTGTGATCAATTAAAATACATGAGAATAATCAGGTTTTCATGACTATTTCTACTTTTAATAGCATAATTTTGTTAACATCTAATCAATAAGAACTTGAAATACACATAGGTTTAAGTGGAGGCTTTTGAAAGGAAGGTGCAGTACAGAGGTGTCAGAGAAGAGGCCTATACACTCACTCACCTGTCTCATCACTCTGGAGGACGACTTGAGTGTGGAGGACATGGCGGCGGTGAAGTGCCTGCCCAGGGGGGTGGAGAGGTGAGCAAGGTGGGGGGAGGAGGTGGGGTCATGTCCGTTGGTGAGGTCGTGGGGGGAGTGGGACGAGTCAGAGAGGGACTCGGTGTCTTCCTCCTGGTGGCGGTGGTGGTGGTGGTGGTGGCCGGTGGAGGTGACGAGGGACAGCCGCCGCTCCACGTCCTCCAGCTGTTGGCTCAGTTTGGCGTTGAGTGGATGGTATCTATCCACACCTGACGGGGAGAAAGTGACACGTTTACCATTACTTTTCCTTAAGGTAGAAGTAAAAAACAGAAGTCTCAAAATACAACACCAAAACTTAAATACACATCACAGGTTTACAAGGTTCCTCACACCATCCCTTGCACTCCTGGCCACGCAACACTAAGGCAACACTCACCTGGCATGCGGAGTCTGTCGAGGGTGAGGTAGAGGGTGTCCCGGGCCTGGGTGAGGAGGGAGGCCTGCTGGGCGCGTGCCTCGGGTGTGGCTGTCTCAACACCGCCCTCACTCACCAATGCCTGGGCCTGCTCATTGTACAGCTGTAACATGAGAACAGTGAGGTTAGGTTAGGTTAGGTTAGGTTAGGTTAGGTTAGGTTAGGTACAGTTGTAGCTTGAGAACAGTGAGTGAGTTTAGTTAGGTTAGGCACAGTTGTAGCTTGAGAACAGTGAGGTTAGGTTAGGTTAGGTACAGTTGTAGCTTGAGAACAGTGAGGTTAGGTTAGGTTAGGTTAGGTACAGTTGTAGCTTGAGAACAGTGAGTGAGTTTAGTTAGGTTAGGCACAGTTGTAGCTTGAGAACAGTGAGGTTAGGTTAGGTTAGGTACAGTTGTAGCTTGAGAACAGTGAGGTTAGGTTAGGTTAGGT
>CM035212.1:5215416-5229168 GCA_020233015.1 Callinectes sapidus | reverse complement strand
TTGTTGTTTCCATTTGTCTTACACATGTACACTTTCAACACACTGTAGGTGGCTGGCTGGCTGGTGAGCGCAGGGCCCCAATGTCCAGGAAGCGTCCCTGCCGGTGTCTACGTCAGTGTAGATGCCAGCCAGGCTGCTGCTTCTCTTTGGGGGCACTGGTGGAGCACGGCAAGGCTTGGGGTACGTTTTTTGTGGTCTTTGTTGTTTTCTCTCTCTCTCACACACGCACACACACACACACATATACAGTCAGAGTCAAAAGTTGAGTAAGATTTCAAATGCACTAGCAATGTTTTTTGTGTTTTTTCGTCATCTGATGAGCAAAAAATCTATGAACCGTTTAGTTTTGTAGGATTATCAGCAAATCAGACAGCTTAAGGTTGAAACCAAGGTATTGATTGAACACTATAGAAGTGAATGCCACCTTAATAGACTTTTGACACTGACACAAACACACACACACACACACACAAACGCACACAACACTCACCCACAAAAAAACTGCGACTCACATCTGCACTCACCAGTGGTTGTAAATATAAC
This sequence comes from Callinectes sapidus, assembly GCA_020233015.1. Lineage (NCBI taxonomy): Eukaryota > Metazoa > Arthropoda > Malacostraca > Decapoda > Portunidae > Callinectes > Callinectes sapidus. Next base: position 5,228,625 of record CM035212.1, on the reverse strand, counting down.
TTCATGAAGGATGGCTAGTGACGGCTGCCTTGGGAGGAACAGGGAGGGGAGCTTTGGTAGGCGTGACTGCAGAGTGGTGGTGGTGGTGGTGGTGGTGGTGGTGGTATGTGACGGTAGCTATCCTCACGTAGAAAATTAAATCTCAAGGTTCTCTCTGGATGACACACAAGAACGGAGCCTTGAACTGTCCTTGAATTAGTGATACATGTATTATTCACTTGTCTTTTGTATATTTGATGGATTGATGGGGTGTGAAGGAAGGGGCATGAGTGTTATATGAGCACAATAGGAGGGGGTGGATAAGAATGGGGTACTGGCTGCATGAGAGAGGGAGACAAGACTGATAGTTTCATGGGGGTGTGAGGAACAGGATGCATTGACTGGTATATGAGTACAATAATAGCTAGAATGATGAGAAAATAACATGACAGGATTGAGAGTACTGGTTACAGATGGGGAGATAAAACTGAGGGGCTGATGGGAAAGACTAATTAGGTAGACATGATCATAAGGGATGGGAAGATGGGGAAGAGGAGATGGGGACTGTGAGATAGTGACTGCAGAAGATAAAAGAGAGAAAGATGTTTAGCTTAATGAGAAATGGTACCTAGGAATGTATGAGATGTGTGATATGGGACTAAATATGGGAAGATGGAGGTAAATATTGAGAGATTGAATGGGTGGAGGTAAAAATGAGTTGGTGTAATCTTTGGAGGTTGGGATGGGGTGGATGTGTTGAGGGAAGGGAGTGAAGGTAAATGACAATGGCAGGGACTAGTAGAGGATGGGAAGGGGTGATGGTGGGGTGGGTGGGGGTCGGGGGGACAACACTAGGGGTGAGGGGGAGGGGTGGTAAATCATACAAACATGTCATCTCTAACCTGAGTGATAAAAAGCCTTAGCTGTTACTTCCATACAACCCTCTGTGTGGGAATATAAAATGGTACTATTTATCCTGACTGACTCAATGGTGAACACACGCACTCACACACACACACACTCACACACACACTCGCACACACACACAGCAGTAGTAGCCGTGCAAGGAGTAGCATACCACTGCCACACACACTCCACAGGTCACAATGGTTGGATTTGTCACCACTTCACAAAATCGTGTCTTGGCAGCCCGACACGTTGCGTTTGTTCCCCCACACACGCTGACCTCCAGCAAGAACACACATCAAAATCTTATGCTAAAGCCATCTGCGGTAAATGCGGTTGTCTAGAGGGAATTATGTAGTAAAAAATTGAACTTGACTGTGAACAGCTCCTAAAAAAAGGTTCAAATTATATGGTGGCTGTAACGGATATAAATTCTTGGGCGTCATCCGTGCCGTGGGCCGGTCACGGATCACCCGCCGGACTGTGCCGGGTTGGGAAGCTGTACAATGTGTTTGCTACAAGGGGTGGTAGGGAGGGGGGGAGTGTGAGGTCCAACACAGGTCCCAGCGGCTGTCTTGGGTCGACTGCGCTCCACACGTTTTGCCTTCCTTCGTGAACTGGTGCTGTCTGTGGCTTGCATTTCTCACTGGAGGGTTTGTCCACTCCGTTCGTCCCACGGTTTCCATTACAAATAAAAACAAAAAATAAAGGTTTAAAGCACCGTATCTTGCATGGTTTGTGGTGGCGTGAGGCGTGTATCTGGCGCCACTTAGAGCAGACCTCGCCGCCGCCGACACTAACAACGGTTCGCTCGCGGCACTGCCCTTCCGTAGAGGCCTCGTCAGAGTGAGTAACATTCCTCCACTTAACATTTCAACATAGACTCTTAACCATTAATAACTTCTCACTAAGGCCTGACACACTCGTGGCTCCTCCTTCCACCGCTAAGGGTCAGGATCAAAACAATGTCCGCCTGGGGAAATCCTCGGTTCCATTTTGTTCGGAATCTGACCGACTGCCGACCGTCCACCGCCGGCGCTCGGGTCCGGCGTCGAGTCAGGGCGGCCGTGCCTTCCTGCAACCTGCCGGCACCCCGCGTGGCCTCCAGCGTCTTTGATTGCTCCAGAGTTGTACGGGGAGGACAGTGTGGAGTGCCGGCAGGCTGGCTGGTGGCCCCGGCTGGTGGCAGAGTGGGCGGGAGGGAGGTGGGCTGGCTGGCTGGTCAGTGGTTGCGTTTGGTGAGTGGCAGTTGAGTGCGCCCCACAGGATGGCCACTTACAACATTACTATCACAAATCAACTCCAGAGGTGGGGCACTGGCTGCAAGGAGGCACAGCGTGTGTTAGTTAGCAGTGAATGTCCAGTGTGAGTGAGCTTTGTATCTATCTAATTCATTGTATGCAAAATGATTACTTTGTACACATAGGATCCTTTATCTGAATGACATTACTATTTTGGGTTACAGTAATTACATTCAATGGTATAAATTTCATGAATCACTATGTTGACTACTTAATTGCTTTACATCGATAACAAGAACTGGTGGATACAATATGTGAGTTAACTAATCACTTTTTTGTCTGCAACTTTTTGTTTACATGAGAGGTGAAGGAAGAGTGAGAGAGAGAGGCTTGATAAGCAGTGATCAGCTTGGCAGGCAAAGGAGAGAACAAAGAAACACATCACAACATTTAGTAGTAATCACCATAAGCTTAGTAGTAATCATCATCATATTTCAGTATCAAAGTAAAGGACCTCTACTCACCTCCTCTATCACAGAATATTATTATCATTATTACTACTATAAATTAACACTAATACAAAACAGGAAAAAAATATCAATCTGAAGTCATGAACTCTTATCTAAGTTGTCTCTGGTGAGGGAAACAGGAAGGAGATAACATAGAAAACTCAAATCTAATAAAACTGGTCCAAAGAAATTGTTATGTAGTCCTGTGACATTTTAGGGAGAGCATAAAGGCAAACTACATAGCACAGGAACCAAAAATTAAATAAATATGTATCTAATCTATTGAGCAAATCTTCAATCTTGTGACCCATGACTTGCATAAAAACAAACACCAACACCGTCTACCAGAATATCACATTTTGAGAAGAAAACCAACACACCCAATTCTTACACACATTGAATAACTTGGAAGACAAAACTCAATCTCAAACAAAGAAAATCAGAAGAAAAAGTTGAATTTCGAACCCCCAACACCACACTAGACAGATCAAAACAACAAAACTACAAACTACTAACACTGTACTTGTATCACAGGAATGAAAACCAGCGACGAGAAGCAAGAACAATGAAAATAAACAAGAACTAAGAAAACTGAACATATCAAACCACCAAATCCCATCACAAGAATGTACAAGTGACGTCAGACAAGAACAAAACAAGAAAAACAAGAACACAAGCTCCACAAATCTAAAACAACACCAAACTGAATATAGAACCCCAACACCACAGAAGATGGACCAAAACTACAAAAACAATCACCAAACAACCACAGAAACCTGAACTAAAACAGCACTTCCATCACAGCAACAACCCAGCAAGAACCCAACACAGAAGACACAGCAGAACCCCCCAACATGCACAGACAAGACACAACCCAGCGTGGTGAGGTGCCAACACACACACACGTACCTGACACTATACTGCAGAGTTCTCGTGTCGTCTCCCTCCTGTAAGGTGTTAGAACAGAGAGCAGGTGAGAGGTGAGTGGTCTGGGCGAGTGCTGGCTGCATTTATTAGCTTCTCACTAGGTTATCTCAGAGCACGGCTGTTGGTTAGGCCCTTATTCTTAAATGCTTCGTTCTCACCATCATTTTCAAACGCTGAGATGAATAATTGGATTTTTTCAGGGTATTTTCTTCTTATAATAAACTAGACATTGGCAAGTCCATTACAAAAAAACAAAAAACACCCTTAAAAATATGACTTCTTTAATTAGAGTCTTTGGAAAATGGTGATGGTGAGAGAGCAAAGTGTTTAAGAATAGAGGCATTAGTCACCTATGTTATCTGTGCTACCCATCTGCCCCATCTCTTTGTGTGGTTCTAGTATGTCTGAGCAGCACAGCACACCACAGCACACTATCCATGCCTCCCCAGGTGCTTTGCTTCAATTAACATACTATTGTGTGACTTTTTGGTCTATAAGTGTCTTTTACATCATTCACTTTGTTGTTACAGTTCTTATCAGTCTTAGTTAAGTGTAGACAATTTCTCTTTCTTTTCTTCTTAATACAATGGTTTTGTTATGAAGCCTCTACAAAAACGCTGCCTTGAAGTGAATGATGTGACACAAGTATTCTGAGTGAGATGAGTATGGTGCACAGTAACTAACACATGGAATTAACACACAAAGGCACCACTTGGACTGGGACTACACCAAGACGGACACACAAAACAACACAATAATAAATGGACGGGTGAATTAAACCGAGGCAGCGAGAATTAGTTTTAGCACATTATTGGTTTTAGTTCAGGTGACAAAATGGCAAATCTTCAACTAACTTTTCTAGAGCTGCACTAGTTCAGCATTTCAGCCTTTGCTTTGCTATAGTACACATCATAGGAGGAACACACAGAACACTCACTACAGCAACATGAGTTTTGGTAGCACATTTAACACCTTAGCCCTATTTTTGTGAAGGGGGAGACCTACACACCACTAGTCACCAATACACTAATCTATACCCCAGTAGTGGTAACATGAAGGTGCCTCGCTAGTCACTACTGGTAACTTACACACTGGGACGAAGGTTATAGATTAATATTCAAACCAGCGCGGTCCCTGGTGGGTCAAAAACACATCTGGAAGGTTTGAGAGCTGAGTAATGCTGTAGAGAGGCTGCTTGGGTGTCAAGGTGTCAAGGTGTTAAGGTGTGGAGGTGAAGCATGTGTGGTGATGTGTGTGTGGCTTGCCTGAACATGTAGTGCCTCTCTCCACCTCTCTCCACCAATCACCTTCCACATACATAAGTTGGGTTCTGACTCAGCGCTAACCTCTCTCTTCCTCCATCACACATTCAGACAGCACGACAAGGAAGGAATGAGCACTGTTACACTCACCACTAAGGGTACAAGGACTGTGTGATGGCCTGGCTTGGCTCATCGTGGGAAAGAATAAATGTTGGCATGCTACTTAATGAGTTATGAATGTGCAGGACAAATATAAATGTGTCAAAAAGGTTTATTTGTGAGATGTAATGTTAGAGTTGAGACATGTTTAACTCTTTCACTGTGATACGAGACAATTAACAACATCAACAGCAATGCACGAGTTCTTTATTAGTGTCTGTGAGAAATGAATGCATGAAAAGTATATTTTGCAATTTGTACCGAGTTTAAAGATTTGAGGTAAATATTGAAGACGTAAAGATATCAAAGAGTGATGGGTTACTGAGGAAAGATGGAATGAACAGCAGTGAAAGGGTTAATAGTGAAGTGTTTATGCTGCTTCCAATCATCTAGCAGTGTGCAGAATGTATGTTTATGGCAACTACTATAGATTGCATGTTATAAATGGTCTCAGTGTGTATAACTTGTGTAGCAAAAGTAAGAACAATAACAGCATTTATCACTAAAAAATCAAGCTGGAAGGTCATTGTCTGGAAGTAGCAGATCAATGCACAGCCACCATTTAGACAGCAGCTTAGAATGTTGATTATTGCCAGGCTGAGTGAATACAATGAGCAGGTGTTGAGCAGGTGTTGTGTGGATATTGTAAAGGATGTACTGTGGGAGTTTCATGCATGTGTGGAGAGAGAGAGAGAGAAGAATGCATACACAAACTGCTCTCTCTCTCTCTCTCTCTCTGTGTGTGTGTGTGTGTGTGTGTGTGTGTGTGTGTGTGTGTGTGTGTCAGTGTGAATGCTTTCCAAAGATTCCATAACCCATTACTGGACAAACTCTGTACTGTTTGGGGAGTGGCATCCCAATGGGCCTTTTCATCAGCCATTTGTGTTGTTTTGGTTACCTTTTCCCCTCTTACATAAAAATAAATAAAGAAAAAACTATGAAATATGTCACTGTTACTAGAAAAACAAACTGATATATATTGGTGTGTGTTACTGGCCAAGCAATGAACACGAGGCCACCACCACCACCACCCACTGCTGCTGCTGCTGTCTAAATGGCTGCCTTCCACAGTGCTGGTGGCTGAGGTGCTGGGCAACAGGATGGCACCCTGGCACTCACCTTTTGGCCTGTTGTAGTGACCCCGTCCCTCTCCATACCCATGTCTGGTGGGACCCGTGGGGCGCCCCGCTGGGAGGGCCGCCGCCGCCGCCGCCGCCCCGGGGTTGGCGGGGCTGACGGAGTGCCGCGGGTTGCCGGGGTAGGGCGGGGGCGGGTCGTCGCTGTACGCCCGACTGCCCCGCTTGTTTGCTTTAGAGCGGTCAGGTTCCCGGTCTGCCCCGCCCCTGCTCTGCCTGGATGGCCCCGGCTGCTGTGGCTGTGGGTTGTGGTGGTGGTGGTGGTGGTGGTGGTGATGGTGGCTTGGTCCCGCCCCACCACCACCACCCTGACCCCCGGGACCAGGCCCCTGTCTGTGTCTCTGCAAGGAGTATGGGCTTTGTAGATTATTGTGACAACGGTGATACTTATGGACCAGAAATTATGAAGCTTGGTACATTGATCAAGGAAAGTTTTGTAATTAGTAATCCCCAGTCAGTCCCAATCCTTCTAAGGCTTCACTGATCTTTACTACAGCAACAAGACTCCATCATTCCGTCAATCTTTACTTTCCTCAATCCAATCACTCAATCTTCCCTTCCCTGAACTCATCACAAAATCTTTACTTTCCTCAATTCAATCAAGACAACACCCCTTACCTTCACTTCCTTTCTCAAACTCTCCTTCCCTCTCTCTCTCCCTCAGTACAAGACAACACCCCTTTACCTTCACTTCCTTTCTCAAACTCTCCTTCCCTCTCTCTCTCCTTCAGTACAAGAAAACACTCCTTACTTTCACTTCCTTTCTTTAACTCTCCTTCTCTCCCTCTCTCTCTCTCTCCATCAGTACAAGACAACACCCTCACCTTCACTCTCCTCAGTGTGTTGACCGGCCTGCGCAGTGTCTCAGTGATGGAGCGTGCAGGAGGCTTGCGTGGGTTGCTGGATGGAGTGTGGACAGCGCAGCACTTGATGAACACCCCCATAAACACCACAAAGCCCACGCCAAGCAGCATCACCCCGTACCAGTATTGCTGTAAGGATGGGTTAGGTTACACACTTCCTTCAACGTAATGTGTGGAGTTTTATATGATTGGATAGGTTTATGGATGAGGATGATAGGTGGAAGTTGGCAGAGGTGTTTACATAGGGCAACTACTCACTGTTATCCACTCTGCCACACTGTTGAGGGTGTCCTGGTTAAACAGAAGGTTCTTGAGGCGCGCTAACGGACCCTCTGCATCCACCGCTCGGCATTTTTGGAAGACGTCACAGTAGCCCTGGGGAGGAAGGACGGAAGGACGGATGATTGATGTTATTTTATTGATCTGTTTTTATTTATTTTATTTATCTTTTTTTTTTATTGTATTATTTTGACGGGGAAATCTTTACTGTGTGTGTGTATGTGACAAGTGGTGAGGTATTAAAGGGGACAAAAACTGACAAGGGGTGAAAGTTGTGAATAAAAACGTGATAAATATACTTCTTGTTATATTTCTTTATGTAAGAGGGAAAATTTTTAGTATGTATATGACAAATGGTAAGGTATTAAGGGAAAGAACTGACAAGAGCTGAGAATCGTGAACAAAAACTAGAAAAATCACGAATTCAGAAAAACACATTAAAAAAAAGACTAAAAACAAATTTGCTGGAATAAAAACTAGGAAAACATAATTAACAAAGGCAAAATAGACTAAAACTTTAGATACGAGAAGGCAAAATAGACTAAAACTTAATATACAAGTTAACTCCGATTGCCGAGTGTATTATTAGGACAAGCACTGACCTGGAAGTTGTTACAAGGAGCACCGGGTCTCATGAACACAGCAACACCGTCAAAAATGTCCTTGAGCTCTGAGGTGGACTTGCAGGTGGAGGTGTCGTTCCCCACCTGGCAGGCAATCTCACACAGCTTCTTCTTGTCGTGCACGATGTCTGACGTCAAGAAACACTCCTTCATCCCCTTGGCCAGGCAGATGGAGCCACTGCACTTCCCCTTCATGCAAACCTGCCGGGAAATAACTCTGATTAATGCTCTGTTGTTTGCGGTCGTGCACTGAAAATCAAAGTGTCAAAAAATGTAAGTGTGGTGAAACGTAATTTGTAGTTTAGGAAAAAGAGAAGAACACACACACACACACACACACACAACACAAGACTGTCTGCCTGTCACTGGTTCCCTCATAGCACACACTATTGCCTCCTTGTGATAAACTTAAAAAAAAGGCAATATGAAACCTGATTTTAGTTCAAGAAGAGAAACACACACACACACACATACGAGGACAACAACAGACCACATATCTCACCTTGATTCTCTAATTCCACATTCTATTGTCCTAAAAAAACCCACTACAACACGATTTAGTTTAAGACACACACACACACACGTACACGCACACACACACGTACACACACACACACACACACACAGCCATCCCTTCTCACCTTGGTTCCCTCATTGCACACTTTATTGTCTTCCTTGGGCACTGGCTCGGGACAGCTGGCGTTGTTCCCCTCGCAGAACGCAGACTCCTCACACTCAGTATACATGTGACACACCTGCTGCGCCCCCTTACTCACGAAGGTGCAGGTGTTACGGTCGCAGCAGGGCCCTTCGCTGGGACTGTGGAGGGACGGAGGGAGGGAGGAGGATGGGGTGTTAAAAGTGGCTGTGTGATGGGGGAGTGATGGGATTTTAAAAGTGGGTGGCTGTGTGATGGATGAGTGATGGGTGTTTATGAGTGACTGTGTTATGGATGAGTGGTGGTGGTTGTGTGATGGGTGTTCATGAGTAATGGGTGATCAAGATGTGTGGTTTAATAATGTATTGTGTTACTTTCCAGTGTGTTTATTGTTTTTCCTGAGTGTTGGGTACTTCAGGTAATGTGTTGTGTTGGATTCACCATGGGAAGTGTTTTCTCTAGTCTGAAGTCCTCTTGGAATGTATCAGTTGTTGTTTTCTAAGAGGGTCAGTAGGTTTAGAGACACGACACATACACAAAGGGGAAAAAATGATAAATAAACAAAGACACAGACACACTCACCTGCACACGGCATTCTTGCGCCTCATGCATGCCTTGGCGGAGGAGTTGGCGTGCCGCAGAGTGTCGGGGATCTTGAGGGGGTAGCAGCACTTCTCCTGGCACTCCTGAATGTCGTAGCCACAGTCGCACTCCTCGCCCTCCTCCACGATCTTGTTGCCGCAGAAAGCACCGTTGTTCTCCGTGAAGCAGTTGGTGCGGCGTTTCTCTGAGATGGCGTCCAGGACCAGCGAGATGTTCCGCATGGAGCACGGCGAGAACTTGTCGTTGTTGAGCCGGTCTCCGCTGGTGGCCGAGGAGAACATGATGTAGTTCCCCTGCAGACCGCCCGGCTTGCACGAGTCGGGGAAGTCGTGCGGCGAGCCAAAGTTGTGGCCGATCTCGTGTGCCAGGGTGAGCTGCGACACCTTTGGCGGCACCCTGGAGTTGTAGTTGAGGAAGGTGATGATGCCGGTGTTGAGGGAACGTTTCTCCGAGTGCCGGAAGCCACCCAGGTTCTCCGTGTAGGTCTTGTACTTCTCACAGATTCCTCCAGATGCCCCTGAGGAAAGACAACGGAATGACAGGTTAGGTTAGGTGGTTTTTTCTGTGAGGAGCACTACACGAGAGCAAAAATGAGTCAAAACAAGGACTGGTACACAAAAATGAATGAAGGAAACAATAAATGAAGGAAATACAACAAATGAATAAAGAAAGTGAATGAAACGAACAACAAATGAATGAAGGAACTTTCTCTAATGCTTTTTTTGTATGAGAGACACTATGCAAGAGTTATAGAGTAAAAAAACAGACTTCAAACTAATGAATGAAGGAATTTCTATTAATCCTTCTCCTTATCCCCTTCTTCTCACCTCACTACCTATTTCCTACCCTACTTTTCCTCCTACTTACCCCTTCCTTGTTTCACTATATCACCTTCCTTTACCCACAAACTATCCCAAGACTATATTCCACCACCACCACCACCACCACCTTCAGAGGACACCCACCTGAGGGAGACGCCACCCAGGCCAGACCCAGAGTGCCACCGGTGAAGTCCCTGAAGGTGAAGACATAAGCCAGGCAGAAGTCGTCGTGTTTCTTCTGCGAGTGTAAGTTGAGGAAGTTACTAACGTCAACATTGGGTTTGCAGAACTTGTTGCCTTCACCCTGGGACGATTTGCAAGGTGTGTCGTCATCAATCTGCAAAGGAAGGCACGGTTAGTTAGAAAATTGATTATTGCTTTGTTTTTTACTATACAATGAAATAATACACCTGCACAGGAAGGCACAGTTAGTTAGAAAATTGATTGCTTTCTTTTTTTACTATACAATGAAATAATACAGACTGCAATGGTGTTATATTTTGTAAGTGTATTTAATGAAAGTTGGTGTGTGTCTATGTCTTTCTCGCTCTCTCTCTCTCTCTGTAAAGGAAGGTAAAGTTAGTAAGGAAATTGATTGCTTTCTTTTTTAATATACAATAAAATAAACATTGATCTTTTACAGACTGGAATGGCATTATATTTCTAAGTGTATCTAAGAGTTAGTGTCTATCTCTCTCTCTCTCTCTCTCTCTTTCTCACTCATTCACACACAAAATCTTCCAATCAACAACCCTCACACACACACACACACTCACCCACTCACCCACCACCACCACCACCAGCACCACCACCACCACCAGCACCACCAGCACCACCACCACCAGCACAGCCTCACCTTGATTCTTTGGACTTCAAATCTAATGTTCCTGTGTTTGTACTTTCCGATGAAGTTGACGTTGGCGTAGATGTGATTGAGGGCCTTGATGTGCTGCGAGATCATGGCGGTGATCTCGTCCCGGGTCTTCTCCGCGTTCTCACCCTCCTGCGGGAGAGATTGGGGAGGGGTGGCGTGATAACTATTTATTATTAAAGAATGCGTCGTAAGTATATACCTGTACAGAGGAAATGAAAACACAACAATTAAATAAGACATAACTATTCAGAAGACCAGTGAAGGCCAAGGAAAATAATGAGATTACATTAAAAAAGATTACAAAAAACAGAATAACTTGTCTAGGAAAGTGATACGTACTTGTGAATAAAAAGATAAGACAAAACCACACACAATTATTTCCAGACTGTATAACAAGTAAGTACCTGTACATAAATATGGTGCCACAGCATAGGGTCAGTCTGGATGGAGAGAGAGCAGGTGCCTTTGTTGTCCTCCCCCACACCGATGCCAATGGCCCTCTTGCGGCGGCGGTGTGGCCAGGCACTGTTGGCCTCCTCGCTGTACTTGTGGCCCTGGTCGTGCGGGTGGTAGTCCTCCAGGGGGGAGTCGTACAACCCCGGCTCCTCCAGGTCCTCCTCCTCCTCCTCCTGCAGCATCCGGTACTCCTCGTGCTCCTCTAACCACTTTTTGTACTTGTACTGATTGCTTGTTCCACTCCACCTCGCCTCTCTCTCCCTCCGCTCCTCCTCCCTCCTCTCCTCGTCAGGGTCGGCGGAGTTCTGTATGGCGTCCATCCAGGCGGCCACGTCCTCCGTCGCCCCGCAGGTGGTGTGTCCCTGCCGCACCCGCTGGTAAGGGTCCCCCACATGCTGGTCGTGGTAGATGACCGAGTGGAAGCCCTTCAAAGTGGCATTGTGGCCCGGGAAGTACTTGTGTGCGCGCTCCACGTAGTAAGTGCCGTCACGTTCACTGTGCACCACCCCCTCAAACACCCCGTCCCGAACGCTGCCCCACACACGGGATCCTGGGTCGCCTAAGGGATGGGATGGGATGTTAGTGGGTTCAGAGGGAGAGGAAGGGTGTTGAGGTGGGATGAAGGGGGATTGAGGTAAAAAAAAGGGTGTTGAGGTGTGTTTAAGGGAAAATTAATGGTGTTGAGGTAATTTGAAGGGTAAAGAAAGGGTGTTGAGATAAGTTGAAGGGAAAAGAAAAGGGTGTTGAGGTTAGTTCAAGGGTAAACAAAGGGTGTTGAAGGGAAATGTAAGGTTGTTTATATGAGATGAGAGGAAAAAAAAAGATAACAAATTGTGAAGGGCAAGAAAAAGTGACAATATGAACTGAAGGGAGAAACGGAGAAAAAGAAAACACAGAATAGAGACAGGGAAAAGAAAACACAAAAGGGAGAAATAGGGAAGAGCAAACACAATCCTAAGACACCCCTCAGCAGTGCCTTACCCTCCAGAGTGCCCTCATAAAGGTGCTTGAAGTCCAGGCCCTCCAAGCTGGGGGGCACCTCAACCCTGACGCTGGGGCTGATGGTGGTGGTGTCGTGCCTCAGCCGGAGACGAAACAACCGCCCGTGGGAGGCAAACGATATGGTCAGCTGTAAGGTAAGGTGCGGTGTTACTCTCCCTGTCTCCCTGTCTCCCTCTCTCTCTCTCTCTCTCTCTAACACACGCACACACACACTACAATAACGGTCACAAAGATACGTACATGCACCCATGAATACACCCATACATAATATACATACATAGAATTCAAAGTATATGTTTATTTCGTTTATTTATGGCAAAAAAATGTATGATTCTCTCTCTCTCTCTCTCTCTCTCTGTCAGTGGTTTTGTTTACATGTTGGGTGTCTGAAAGAAGTCATTGTTTTTGCATAAAGAGAAGACATGATAGAATTCTTTGTGTTTAAAAGGGGGAAACTAACCTAACCTAATCTAACTGAACTTTGCTTAACTTAGTCTCCTGGTTTTCTTTTATTCTCTGTTTCTGTGTTACTCTCTCTCTTTGTCTTTGTTACTTTCTCTCTCTCTATCTCTCTCTGTCTCTTTGTTACTCTCTTTGTCTCTCTGTTACTCTCTTTCTCTTTGTCTCTCTCTCTTTCTCTCTTTGTTACTCTGTTACTCTCTTTCTCTCTTTGTTACTCTGTTTCTCTTTCTCTTTGTCTCTATGTTACTCTCTCTCTCTCTCTCTTTATCTCTACATTATTCTCCCTCTCTTTGTCTCTATGTTACTCTCTCTCTTTGTTTCTATGTTACTCTCTCTCTGTCTCTTTGTTGCTCTCTGTTACTCTCTCTCTCTCTCTCTCTCTCTCTCTCTCTCTCTCTCTCTCTCTCTCTCTCTCTCTCTTTCTTTTTTTCTTTTTTCTCTTTCTCTCT
>CM035212.1:5141855-5154922 GCA_020233015.1 Callinectes sapidus | reverse complement strand
GCTGATAGGAAGTTCCAGAGTTTACCAGATATAGGTATGAATGATCTAGAGTACTGGTTAACTTTTGCATTGGAGAGTTGGAGAGAATAGGGGTGAGAGGAAGAAAAAAGCCTTGTGCAGTGAGGCCACAGAAGGGAAGGCATGCATTTGTGTGTGTTATTGCTTCTGTTTCTCAAAGATTAATGTCTCCCTAGTGAGCTAGTCTTTATCTAGGTCACTAAAGAAGGAGTTTCTAAGTGATATGAATTATTGCTTCACTCACCAACTGTAAAAACTCTGTATGTACTATCAACAAGAGCAATGTGGATCAATATTGATATGGAGGATTATAATATTTGTGTGATGCCTTATCATATCTGGAAATCAAGCTCAAGAGGAGTAAAAACCAGTTTTCTTTATTGCTCATTTGTCAAATAAAACACACATTCCCTGTCACATTTGTATGCATCATCAAGACTTAAAGATATGACAAACAGAGGGAATCACAACTTACACATAACTCATTCCCTACACATACCATGGCAGCCACCCACAACCCAGACACTCACCCAACACACACACACTAAAGCTCTCTTCTGTGATTGGAGTATGACTGAGCAACAACCCAGAGCTCACATGACAGGCGGGCAGCTGTGTGTTAGTGTGTATGTAGTTAGTGGTGCAGTGATGGCCAGGAAACATGTGGGGTGGCAATACTGTGGTACATACTTGTGACCAGACTATATCAGCTCTCCAGATTAAACTTATAATAGGCAATATGCAGCTTAGAAGGCCCTCACATTATTTTATTTCTTCAACTGAGAGTGATGGATATATACTGAAATGCACAGCCTCTGTCTTACTCTTATACATCATCCATCAGTTCAAGTGCATGATATTAAGAGGTTCCTCCTGTCCTGTCCCCAAAACAAGTGTTGTATACATGAAAATAGTTACACCTACTTCTGACCTAAACATGCAAAAAGTGACTTGTCATCTTCGGTTCACATGGTAATTCTGCATCTTCTGTCCCTAAATACATTCATCAATCATCAAAGGAGTTTTCATGCACATAGTAAATCACAGTATTGTGTTGAGATCTGATCCAGAAAGGGAAACATATTTGAAATTTGAGGAGAAAGAGAAAAAAAGTAAAAATTGAACCAACAAAAGCAATATAGCGTAATATTTTGATCTAAAACAGTAATAATGATAATAACTTATTAGGTAATCATTGTTACAGTTATTCATAGATTGCATTTTATCTTAAAATTAATGTAAATAAAAATGCTAATGCTGGTCAGACCCCAACATTTCTTTGGCAGACTGACATACATACAAACATTCTCTCTCTCTCTCTCTCATTCTCTCTGTCGGGAGCAGGTTATGTCCTACACCTACACTCTTCCACCTTAGAAAATTTGCTACAAGTGAGATTCAGTTGATCCGCCAGAGTGCTGTGGAGTGCCTCCACTGGGTGGCGGCTCATCGTGAGTCGCTGCGGGTTAAAGTAACGCGTCTCTACCCGAGGAAGGAAATATTTCGTGTCTTCCAATATGAAAGTGATGCAGATACACTGCTGAGCATCGTTACCAAAAAATTCATGACATCTTACTGACTGCTTTGCAAGGCTGTAAAAATATCAAGAGTTTTCACGATACTGAAAGAAATGCACATTTTATAATCATGTACTGTATTATATTATATTATATATAGTATATATATGTATATATAAAGACCAAAGGCAGTAATGTGATGTCTAAATAAGTGTGTTTATGATACCCTGAGAGGTATGGGGGGGCACACAGCACCCAAGTTTAGTTAGCCTTTTGGAAGGGTCTCAGTTCCCACTCAGACCCTTCACACCCTGGTGGGACATTCTCAACATGAGGGACACTTCACCGGGCTATCACCAACCCTCGGCCTTCCTGTCCATCTCAACTTTTCAGCAACTCTGATTCAGGACCAGACATTCATCAGACTGGATACTTTTGTCTCCTTGACGTGTGGAGGAAAGTTTGGCTCCACTGTAGCACTGCATGGCCGACAGTCTCCAGGCGTTGTATGGAGTGTGTGAATATCCTCTGGCATCCTGGTGACTGTGTGCATCACCTTGTGAGATTGTCACTTGCTTCTGTTGGGCTCTCGCAACAAGAGGAAGGCACATGTGGGGTGTGGGAAGGGCAGGGTGCAGAAGAGAGTGGGAACAGGCATCAACAGACTGACTGACTGACTCTTGTACATAAGTGTGGCACAGTTACCAGCACAAGGCACCACCACTCTCATTGAGACAGGCACTGTACTGGTGGTGGTGTTCAAGGTGTGTGTGTGTGTGTGTGTGTGTGTGTGTGTGTGTGTGTGTGTATACCAATGTACTCCATGATCCTTGCATATAAATAGGTGGTGTGACATGTCTGTGTGAGTGGTGAGTGCCGCCCCACGGAGCCTTGTGAACGCCACAAGGCAGAGCAGCGGTCTGGCAGTGTGCACGCTCTGGTAGTGTGGTGGTGTCATCATATTCACATCTTGTTCACAGTATTCTCAACACATCAGAACTTGTTAAGTGCTCTGAGTGTCATTTTTTTACTCTTATTATCATTTTACCATTTTTTTCTTTTTAGTGGTCAGGTCAGTGTGGTGAGGAGGGACAGGGGAGATGAGGTGCAGCAGAGAACCAGACACTGATGCATGACTCAATGACAACTGATGCACCAACACTTGACAGGAGCTATGGGGCTTCTCTTGGTGAGGAGACCATAACCATCCATAACATTGTGCAAAGACTGGAGCACAATTTTAAATTACCACCAAAGGATGTGCAGTCTGCAGCGCTTTTCTCTTTGTCTCCTCTCTCTCTCTCACTCCTCTTCTGACTCACTCTGCTTGGAGGAGGAGGAGGAAGAATTGGTCTTGAGCAAGTTACATTTAACAACAGCTGGTCCAGACACTCTGCATATGCCCAATATCAGTATAAAAGCAGTAGTCATAAGGAGATTAAAAAAAAGACTGTCAAATACACAGGTGCAAAACAGCTTCTGTCTCTCCTCTAAGCCGCTGTCTTCTTTCTGCGAACACTGTCAACCCTCAGTCTAGGTTGTGGAGTCTTTTATGTACACAGGACTGGCTCTTCCTCTAGCCTGGTCAGTCCACAAGATCTCTCATAGATGTCTCAGTGGAGTGACTCAATCTTTGCATTAAGTTACTGCATTCCTTCACAGAATATTTACACTTGATCACTGCGAGTCTGTCTCCGAGTGCAGAGAGCAGCTGTCCGTCCCTCATCTCTGCTGGTACTCTGCCAGTGGCTTCACCAGCTCCTCTGTGTACACTCGGTGGATCGCCTCACACACGAACCTGAACTGACTCTGTGGGGAAAGAGAGAGAGTGAGAGGTGAGGAGAGGTACACTTATACAGCAGCATACTTTGATTATTCATTCATATTTCTCACGTCTCTATCATTTTAGTGTTTGCCATTCTTCAGTAAAATGGAACATGAAATCTGACTAACTACTTGAACAATACACAGTGAATCTTGAAAAGTGTCAGGTAATTGGAAAAGACAGCAAAGATTTATGTAGTGCAGTGTGCCATAAGACAACAGGATGACTCACAGCTGTCTGGATCATCATGGCTCGCTGGTCCCTCATGGCCTTCACAATGTCTAGGGGGTAGATCGGTTCATTGGCCTCAATCAGACACTGCGCCGTCTCCATCAGGATGAGAACACCCGTCCGCCCAATGCCAGCTGAGCAGTGAACTATCGTTGGCTCCACCATGCCTGCAGAACAGTAAGACACACGTTATCCTAAACTAACCCTTACCACAGCCTCTCCAAAACATGTACAGAGATATCTAAGAAATAAGTGAAGAAACCTCAATGGTGAAATTATGAAAGGTAGCTAATAATAAGTCTGGAATTACCAAAAATATCTACCAAGTCTGATTACCAAATAAAGCACAGACAAAAGAGACAGACACATCACTAGCACACTTACCAACTCTCGCCTTTCTGACTTGAGTGACAAAATTGAGGAACTCTGTGGAGTCATCAGGCACCCCGTGATCTGGCCAGGCCAGGTACTGCATGTGTGTGATGTGACGCTCCTCCTGGGTCTGTGGGGATCAAGACTTCTGTGAGGGATGGGACAGCAAGGGGAGAGTAATCTGCTCTTAACTATTCCTCTGTTTTAGCTTTGTGGTGGATGTGTGTGTGTGAGAGAGAGAGAGAGAGAGAGAGAGAGAGAGAGAGAGAGAGAGAGAGAGAGAGAGAGAGAGAGAGAGAGAGAGAGAGAGAGTAATCAAAGCAAAGAAAAACACCAAAATTTCAGACTTCAGGATAAGAACTGGAAAAAAGAGGAGGGAGGGAGGGAAGGGGGGTTATATCAGAGTGATAAGAAAATAAGAAAAAGCTTATCTTTATCTAATCTTCCCTTAAGAGGCAAGAGTAGATTACTGTACTTGAAAGTCACTTGAGGACATACGTAGTTACAGCGGAAGTATACACTTGTCCTTATCCATCCATATAGCTCATCCCCTTGCAATTCATCCACCAACCATCCCCCCCCCCCTCTCTCTCTCTCTCAACATACTGCAACATTATTCTATCCTTATTTTACTGGGGTTTATCTCTCACACTTCTCATTATCTATTTCATTCCTTTACATAAATAATTTTCATTCCTTCCTGGGTTGCAAAGATTAACAGACCTTTACTTTCTTGCCTGGGTTTTTGAGAGTTTTTATGACTTGGTACTAAGACAATGAAGTAGAAAGATGAAGGGAAAGAAAACAAGAGAGAAATTTACATCCTTCATGCCAGACCCACCTCAGTATTAATAAGGGTGAACTCCCTGAAGGCAAACCCAGGAGTTTCTTCCTCTTTGTTGCACGTCACTTGGAGAATGCCAAAGTCGACCGTCTCGTAAAGCCGTGGCCAATAGCGGTGGCACTTGACTCTGTGGTGAGGGAAGGAAGTATTAACAGCGGCACTCTATGCTCTTAATACACAGCCATTTACAAGACAGAATGAAAACATAAAAAGAGAGAGAAAAAAAGAAAATTAATAAGCAAGAAAAAGAAATTGAGTGAGCATATGAGAATACAAATAACAAAATGAATAAAAAACTGAGGCAAATAAAAAAAACAAGAGAAAATAAGCGAGAGAGAAAAAGGAGGGATTCAGTTAGTACATGAGAACATCAACAGAATAAATGACTGAATATACAAGTCAGTCTCACCTGCCCTGCTCCACCACAGTAGTCAGCATCACAATAAGGGTTGACTGCTGTTCCCACACCATATGCCAGAAATCAGTACAGGTGCCTGCCAGCGGCCCCTGACTGGCGATGTACCGGTTGATGATGCCTGACCCCTGCACCTCCATGTTCACATACGAGGCATTGATGTAGTCACCCGAGGCAGTGGTTGTGAGGATGACCCGTGTTGTGTCGTCTGGCGGACAAGATAGAGTTAGTTCTGTGAGGGAGTTCAGGGTTTAGAGTGGCTGGTGTGAGCTGTGCGTGTTTGTGATGGTTAACACACATACACAGTCTCTATATATCTGCTCTTCTTTCCTTCATTCTGTCACATAATACAAACACATACACACAATGCACACTTACAAGGGGAAATATCCCTGTATCTGTTCTTCTTCTCATTGTCCTGCCGCCGCGCCTCAGTGACGGTAAGGCCAGGCTTGCGGCGGTACAGCTGTTCAAACTGTGCCACAAGAGAGCCGGCCTCAAGTCCCTCCGCCAGAAGCATCAGCGACTCCTGCAGGGGTGGCACTCCTCCCTTGATGGTGGCACTGGCAGACAGCACCTCAGGGATGTACTGGAAGGGCGGCTCCTCCAGATCATCAGGAACATACACTGTGGATAAAGAGATTGTTAATGTTTGCTCCACACTGATGTCTCTCCATGGAAAGCCTAGAGAAGTAATATGTCTAGTTATATGTCTATTTGTGTTCTTGTGTACCGCCTCTCTCTCTCTCTCTCTCTATTTTTCCTGCTTTAATTCATTCTTGTACCTTTCATGCCACTGTCTTGCATGGTATAAAGATGCATTAAACTTTACAGGTAACATGAAATACCTTGGCCAGGTAACAAACACTTGAGTCTTCTGGCTTGATACTGACCAGCACACACGCGACGCAGTTTCTTCTTCCATGAGTTCACATCTCTGGTCTTCTTCTGTCCCAGCACACTGTCCTTGCTGAAGAATAATTCCTCAAGGCGGGACACTCTGCGGTCGGCCTCGTATCTTGGCACCACCTGAGGGAACAGCCGGTGCTTGTGGTGCAGTAGCTTCTTCACTATACCCAGTTTGTGTTTCTTTTCCATTGACTCCACACTTGCTGGTCTTTCTAGTGAGGTGAGGCACTGTTCATGCTGTAGTGGTTCCTTGGTTTCTTTCCCCAAGTCTTGTTTCTTCTGGGAATCACTGGTGTGTTGAGATGAGACAGCAGAGGTAACAGAGATGCTGGTCTCCTGAGTTCCTTTAGTCTTCCCTGATGAGCGTACAAGAGTATTCACTTCACAATGTTGTCCTTCACTCACCAGCAAATCCAGGGTGAGCCTCACTTTGTCTTCTTCCTGTGACACAGCTTGTTCACACACTGCAGGATCTTTGTGCTCTACAGCTTGGCTTCCCTGGGCAAGATCAATGTGGTGCTTACCTTCATTTACTTCCACCTTGACAGATATCTCTTTCCCAGTCTCTGTGGACACTCCACACCTGCACTTGTGTGTTTCCTGCACGGAACATCCCTCCTGCCTCTCAGTGTCTTGTGCAGCATGAGTCTTGGCTGTCCCATGGCTCACTGACACATTAATTTGGTGATCCTGGCCATTGCAGGGAACACTCACAGACACAGATGTCTTTCGCTCACCCTCGTTTCTCTCTTCCTGCTGGCATGTACACTCTTCAGGAGACTGCCTGGTGCTCCACCCATCTGTGTCTTGAGAACACTGGCTGACATTGTCCTTCTGCTCTGTGTTCTCCAGAAGGAAGTCACGCAGGAGAGCTTCCTCAGCCTTTGCAATGAATTCTTGATCATCTCCTGGAAATCCTCTACAGAACAACACATCACGCAGCTGCAGTTCATTGTTCTCCCTTCTAGTCTGGAGCTGCTTCAAGGCATCAAGATGGTCCTGGAGGAGATCTGGCATGTCATCAAGAGGTGGCATGTACTTGGGCACACCCTTGGCCCTCACATCAGGGGACCTGTCTTGGTGGTGGTGGTATTGCTGTGGTGCACCAGTGGCTTTCCTCTCCATGGCATGGAAGTTGAAGATATCCAGGTCAATGGTTTCAATGTGATCTGGCACAATGGTGGGGGGCAAGCCATAGTGGGACATGACCTCTGTCTCTAGCATTCTCACAGCCTCCTACGAGAATGCACACTTCCCGTAATTTCCAAACCACTTCACTTTTCCCTTTGTAACACGGTAAGGGTTAATGTCTTTCCCAGAGAGAGGCCTAGGCACCTCTCCCCACTCAGTAATGATACTGGCACATTTGGGGGACAGTTGTGCCTCATAACTCACCCACTCAAGTCTTATCAGCGCTGTGTTCTTTTATTACGGTGATAAAGAAAAGCCCGCGTTGTGCAATGAACTCACGGATGATGCATTAAGTCAACAAAAACTCAAATTAAAACCAAGGAATGTACGTGTGATCTCTTCTCTAAAACGTGGAAGGTTGTGAATCCAAACGAGATACAGGGAGCAAAAAAACACATATGTACTCCTGGTAAAAGTGGCTGAAGTGAGTAAATGGGGCAAAACAGCGCTATCTAACGGCCTCTTGGTGGTGGTGAGGGGGAGCAACGAGGGAACGTGACCAACACCACACTGTCACCACTGCTCTGTCCACCTCACTAATGCATGTGTTAACCTGTACCCTCAGTCTCTCAGCCTTTTCATGGGTAATTTCCTTCCTCCTGTGACTGGATCTGTTTCAAGAAGGAGGTTTCAAAATGCCTCTTATAATTTTGGATAATCTCTTAAACTGCCACTTCCTTTATAGTCAATTTTGTTACCTTTGGCCATTCCTAAATAAATGGAGATGTATACAATAAGTGTGAGAATGAAGAAGTAACAAACTGAAAGATGAGAGAGAGGGAAAGGGAAGAAGAGAGAATGATGGATGGATATAAGAGAAATACTGAGATGAGGAAGAAAGGGAAGAAAAGAGAGAGTGAGAATATGAAGTAAACACAACACAGTGATCTAAAAGGTGGAAAAAAAAGAAAGAAAAGCAACACATAGATGAAAAAAAGATGAATCAGATCACCACTGACACATCACTATCATCACCATCATCACCACACTTACCTAATAATTTTGTAATCTATGTGTAATCTCATGTAACTGATACACTAATGAAATCACACTTTGTACTGGTGACTGAATGATGCAACCTTCCTATACAATGACACACTCACTCACTCACTCACTCACACAGACTTGCTCCATCACAAACACTCATTCACTTACTCACTTCCTCATTAGCTTTCACTCACTCACTTCCTGATTAAGAGGTGAGGATATTATAACCTCAACATCCTAGAGAGAGAGAGAGAGAGAGAGAGAGAGAGAGAGAGAGAGAGAGAGAGAGAGAGAGTCACACACACGCAATTACAAAACATTCTAAAATTATAATTATTATTACAAATATTACTATCACAACTCACCCATTATGGCGATATGGAAGGAGTTGGAGAAAGATAAGAATATAAGAATGAGGGAGAGGAAGGAGAGGGAGGTGAGGGAGGGAGAGAGGGAGGAAAGGAGGGAGAGAGAGAAGAGATACAGAGGGAAGAGGAGGATTTGATAGGGAGAGAGAACACTGCTACGTGACTGAGAGCGTGTACTGAACACAGGTGCTGACTGCTGAACTAAGTGAGGCTTTGGGAGGGGGGGAGCCGGAGCAACACACACACACACACACAGCAGAGTTAATGCGGTTTGGTTAATGGGATCAGTGAAAAAAAGAGTGACAATGTTATAGATTTCTCCTTCATTCCTCCTCATTTTCCGCTCATTCCTTTCACAGATGACAGGGAGAGGAATGTGTGTGTGTGTGTGTGTGTGTGTGTGTGTGTGTTACTGGAAGGAGGGTGACGTAATGTAGGAAAGAGAAAATGTTTGGATCATTTGAGAGAGAGAGAGAGAGAGAGAGAGAGAGAGAGAGAGAGAGAGAGAGAGAGAGAGAGAGAGAGAGAGAGAGAGAGACGAGAGAGAGAGAGAGAGAGAGAGAGAGAGAGAGAGAGAGAGAGAGAGAGAGAGAGAGACCTACATGCACATTATAATACACCCCACCCTTCTCTCTCTCTCTCTCTCTCTCAGAACACGACCTTCCACCTTGGGACAGCTGGTTCTTTGTAATAAGGTAAGTAAGGGGAACGATAAGACAGCACAGGTGAGGAACAGGTGGGAATGATATACAGACTGATAAGACACAGAAGAAGATAAGGCAGTGGCGTGATACAGATAGATAAGTAGATGGTGAGGTTGACACGCTGGTGGATAGATGTGGATAAACAGGTAGATGATAGATAGATAGAGAAGATACACACAGGTAGACATACACACACACAAACAGACCGACAGTTAGATAGATAGAGATGGATAAAACAGGGAAATCAACAAACTTAAATCTACACTAACCTTACAAAGGCATTCAATCTAAATACATATAGCTTTTCTGCTCCAGTGAAGGCAGAAAACAAGTAAGAAAACCCCAAATATTGACGTAAATAGTGATGGAATGCTCTCTCTCTCTCTCTCTCTCTCTCATTGATCCCTTCAGTACTGGGAGGCATTTTCATATCTATTCTGCTTATTATTTGGCGATTTATTCAGCTTCAGAAACTCACATGAGGATTCAAATAGTACAAAGTCTATCCATAACCTTCTGACTTCCCAATGTCAATAAAATCGTCTAAACGTACCCAAAACTGAAGGTAAAAATGCGTCCCAGTACTGAAGCGGTAAAACATTCATTAGCACCTGTGTTAATTTATGTACCGGTGTCTTACCTGCGTGTAGTAATGTTTGATCTACCTTAGCTTTCCGTATCTGTGTCTAGAATGGCGGATTTACGTCATTGGTGCCATAAAAAGTGACTATGCTTGGAACGAAGGAAATTCTCTGATAACAGCGGGACTACAAAGGTTTATGGGCCTATGCTAAGTACTGTTGTTGTATTTTTTTTTTTCACTTTGTGGATTGTTACAGTTGGTGTGTTGTAATGCTTGTGTTTGAGTTGGGTGTGTTGTTTGGTTAAAGTATGTTAAAGAAATCAGTGTCATAATTAATTATGAAATAAAGAATATATACTGGTGTTATTCCACTACTTATTCTACTACTACTACTACTACTACTACTACTACTACTACTACTACTACTACTACTATTACTATGACTTCTATTACTATAGCTATTACCATCACTAACACCATCCCAATACCACAACTACCACCAACACCACCACCACCACCACCGTGACTCACCGTTCTGTTTTACGGTGAGGACCAGCTCTCCGGAGTGACATTCCCTGGACGCTCTTATAAAGTTCACCACTTGCTCATGGGTCATCGCCGACACATCCCGCCCGTTGATCAGAAGGACCTGAAAAGAAAGGGTAGGTGTGTTAGTGACGTGGTTTATCCTCTTACCTACACATGTATTCTCGTTATTTTTTTCTTTACCTGTGTTTATGGAGACATTGAGAGAGAAAGGGTAGGTGTGTTAGTGACGTGGTTTATGTATGCTCTTACATACATATGTATTCTGTAGTTATTTTTTTCTTTACCTGTGTTCAGGGAGACATTAAGAAAGGCCAGGCATACCTACACGCATATCTAGTTATTTTTTCTTCACCTGTGTTTCGGGAGACATTGAGAGAGAAAGGGTAGGTGTGTTAGTGACGTGGTTTATACCTACTCACGTATCTAGTTATTTTTTCTTCACCTTTTTAGGGAGACATTAAGAAAGGGCAGGCATACCTACACGCATATCAAATTCTCCAGTAGCGTTGGAGAATACGGACCATTAAGAAAAGGACACGTGTATTAGTGACGTGTTACCCACATACCTATGTACAAATCTTCTAGTTTTTTATATTTTTTGATGTGTTTAGAGAGAAGAGTGGGAAACTTGAGAAATTAAGGGAGAAAAGGCCAGGTGTGTTAGTGACGCGTTAACCTTATACCTGCACACGTATACTGCCGTTTTTATTTGTCTTTTTTTTTTATATATATATACAGCTGTGTTTTAGAGAGAAAAAGTGTGGGGAAAGTGCTGGAGGAAATAATATAGTCTCCTCTGAAAAGGTACAAATGCAATCAGTCTTCTATCGTGGCAGTATCAGTGTTATCAGAGAGAATGAGACGTGTGTGTGTGTGTGTGTGTGTTAGTGGGTGACAGTAACTCCGCTAAACACTTTTGACGGCGCTCTTTGTCCTGGCATTGTCCATCACACTCAAGGCTAAACTCCGAAACCTCTCTCTCTCTCTCTCTCTCTCTCTCTCTCTCTCTCTCTCTCTCTCTCTCTCTCTCTCTCTCTCTCTCTCTCTCAAGGCCACAAAATGACAGTTTCTCCTGATATTTAACGTAGAAATCATGCTAATCTATCACTGGCATCATAAAACGTCATTCGAAAAACACGCGTCGTTTCAACCAGAGCCTTTTGAATGAAGTGAAGGAACAGTGCAGTGTTTCAGAATGTGTTAGTAATGGCAGCAGGAAGAGTAACAGAGCGGAAAAAAGGGAGGGTGGGGAAGAACACGTGTACTGACTCACCTGTCTGGAAGCATTCACCTGGACACACCTTACACACCTCACTTCAACCCACCTACTACACGTGACTCAGATGCCCGTATTCTTAAGGACTTTTCTCTCTCTCTCTCTCTCTCTCTCTCTCTCTCTCTCTCTCTCTCTCTCTCTCTCTCTCTCTCTCTCTCTCACACCATTACTGTTGTTTTTAAGGGTATTTTTATGGTTTTATTGATGGATTGGCAATGTCTAGTTTATTATGAGGAAAAACTGTCTTGAAAATCCGTCTAGTCTCAGTGATCGAAAATTGTTGTGGTGAAAGCAAAGAATACAGTCAAGAATGCCGTGGTTATTTGATGATTGAATGATACAGAGATACAGAGACCTGGAACGCTAGGTCACTTGTACTCCTGACCACCTGACCACGGTAGATTAACCTGGATTCACCTGACCTAGTACTGCAGCAGCCTTAACATGCCTTACCTGTCACGTGTTTCACCTGGTACCTTTGTGGCCTGTACTGTACCTGCGTGTACCAGTGTCCTGAGGTAACGGCGGCCCTATGTACCTGTGTACCTGGCTGCCTAGTGCTCACCTGGTCCCCTTCGTTGAGTCTGGGGTAGCATCGGTCAGCGGGAGTATTGGGCGCCACGCGGGAGACCAGCACGGGAAGGTTCTGGTCAGCGCCGCCCTTAACGTTGAAGCCAAACTTGCCACCTTCGTCTGGCTTCATCTTGATGGTGACGAGGCCGTGGGCGCTCTCCTCGCTCCCTCCAGGCTGCGTGCGGGGCCCAGGGAGGGAGGAGGGAGGCACGGGGAGGAGGGAGAGGAGAGAGAGAAGAAAGGTAAGTGCCACCGTCACCCAAAAGCAAGCGAGAGAGTGTTCAAGTTAAGGGAAAGTTTGGTGTTTTGGTGATGCGTCGCCACTCACCGCCCGCCCAGTGCATTACAAAGTTTATGGCTGCCTATATATTGCAGCTCCAGTGTGGCGGTGCAGTGTAGTAGTGGTGGTGTTCAAGGCGAACAGGAATACTTGGCCCTGCTACACCCACACCACACACCACCCACACCACCACCACCACTCAATGATCTAACCTGATGATGATCGTGGTAAAAATGTGAGTTTTTATTGATGTGAATCAGCTGACACGTCAGACTTCACTTCTTGCTAGTTGTAGTTTCTCAAGCTAATGCAAGACTGGGTATGTTACACTGATAGTCCTCAAGCTTCACAGAACAGACTGCTTCAAGTGCAGAATTTGTCCCTGACTTTCGGCTAGTTACTTTAATCTCTACGGGGACTGGTAG
>CM035212.1:5101581-5119916 GCA_020233015.1 Callinectes sapidus | reverse complement strand
GAGAGAGAGAGAGAGAGAGAGAGAGAGAGAGAGAGAGAATATTATATTTACCCATAATCGACCTTCACACGCCTTCTCTCTCTCTTTGACCGCATTCCTATTTCATGATCATATTTCTCATTTATTTCTCCATCTCCTTATCATCCTCATTCTTGTCTTATCATTAATTCCCTGTACCGTTATTATGCTATTCTGTTTGTTTCATTCTGCGTCCTCCTCCTCCTCCTGGTTTCGTGTATTTATTTCTTAAATATACATACAAACAGTGCAGGCTTAGAAACATGAAGGAAGACTCTATACATTCTCCAGTACAGGTCAAGGCAGTAGGGAGGAACATAATATATGCTTTACACTGCAGACTGGCAACACTTCAACTGACAGAATTGAATTGACATCTGACACGCAAAGCTGGACACACTACACCTTTATAGTCACACAATATCAGTACCTACGTAATTATTGATGTGCTCCTGATGTACGTAGATTGTTATTGGCCTTCTGCCAGTCTCTCATCCCCCAACTATTACCTCTACACAGCATCATTAGATAGGATGGAACCAAAAGCTTTTCGTATCATCAACTCTCCTCAGACCAAGGATTCAAATAGCCTTGCCTCAGAATGACTGACTGTCTTCAGCCTCTCTCTTCTCCGGAATGTTTCAGTTACCCTCCTTTATAATCAATATATCTTCCTTCTGCGTGTCAACATGATATTTATTCGTCAGTCATTGGTGTCGCTTGGTACATAAAAACAATGGCCAGTGTTTGACATGGGAATTGCTGATGTTTGGTAACTTGTATCCTTCTGACATCTTCACATCTCTAATAGTCTATTTTACGACGTGCATTATGTTGCTTACAGTTGTAGCACGCCACTCTGCATCATAACTGGTGTGTTAGAGTAATTTGAAGAGAAAAACAAGAAAGAAAAAAAGATCAGCTGGAATCTTCCACAGCGTGCAGCAACTAGCAAACTGTGGCGTGGAGTCAGTGTGTGTGTAGCCTAGTGGAAGCAGGAAGTACTGATTATTATGCACAGCCACGCCTGGAAATAGCATAGTGTGGCTCGTGCTGACGTTACTATTGCCTCCACGTGACTTCCTGACTCCTTTAATGGACATTACTCTCGC
Source organism: Callinectes sapidus (assembly GCA_020233015.1). NCBI lineage: Eukaryota > Metazoa > Arthropoda > Malacostraca > Decapoda > Portunidae > Callinectes > Callinectes sapidus. The sequence goes on along the minus strand of CM035212.1, from coordinate 5,118,786 downwards.
TGTTAGTGTTTACTGGTGTAGGAAATAAGGCAGTAGTGCCGAGGACGTGCTCGCAGCTGTCTGTGTTTGTGTGCGTGGTGACGAGGTGGCCTGAGGTGACGGCGGCAGGAGGTTCGAATCACATTATCCTGCAAGAGTGACACACTGCCCCAGATGCCCCTGATGCCATGAACTGTATTAACGTGACTCCCACGTCCAGTCGTTGCCGCCCACCGCCGGGCCCACGCCGCAGCCAAACCTTCATGACGCCCGTGGCCAGACGTGGGATGGCGTGAAGGGGGGCGCCCCGTGGCACCGTGACCACGACGATTAAATACCACCCCGCCATGAGTCACGGCGAGTCGTGTGCGGGTGTGGTAGCCTCGGGCGTGGGTAGCGTGGTGGGCCACAAGAAGCTGCGGCGCAAGAGGAAGGAGCTGGACGCGCTGGTGGCGGAGGACAAGGTGCGCCGCAAGCCTGCCACGGCCTCCCACCATGACCTGCTGCGCTCAGACTCAGAAGATCCTGAAGGTGACTTCTCGGGGGTGGCGGTGCTGGGCAAGCAAATGATGGGCGGGCGTGGTGGTCTATGGGCGTGTCTGCCTGGCGCTTGTACACTGCTGCTGCTGCTCACCACTCTAGTGGGCGTAGCGGCGGCCTTCCGCCTGCTCATGCTCACCAGAAGGGACTTGGATGCGCTGCACGCCAGGATCAGCTCAGGTACCCAAGGGTCTCTCAGTGTTCCAGTGTGACAGACGCAGAGGTGTTGTATATTGTGCTGCATCACGTTTTGAGTGTTGACTGTATGTAGTGTGACAGGTACAGGGGTCTTGTATGTAGTGTGACAGGTACAGGGGTCTTGTAGTGTGGCAGACATTGTAGTCCAGCAGGTGTTGACGTTTGTAGTGTGAGGTGTTGTTGAGTGGCAGGCATTAAGTAATATCTTGTAGTACAACAGGTCTTGGAGTATTGTATTACTGGGCTTAGTGTGACAGGTACCCTTGTATATACAGGCAATGTTGAGTACACACATATATATATACCTATATACTACCAATATGTACTATATTAATTTTTTTTTTACCCTCTGTATGTGCAATTATTTCATGTGTATGGTATGAATATTATGTAATTTTTCCCTTTTCTATATTATTTATTACTGTCCTCTTAGCAGTAAGCATAATTACAGTATGATCTGTGTCACCTGCGTCTATCTAACTCCTCATCAAGACATTACTTCCAGAGAACAGTTGTACACACTTTAAATCCTTATTTGTGCATGAATAAAGCCTAAGGCTGTCAGCCAACCAAAGAATATGAATAAAATAAATTATCTTGCTAGTGTGAATGAATCCATATTCTGTTTGATTCTTCTAAACTTCTCTCCCTCTCCCCACAGTTGAGGCGAGCAGCTCAGAGCTCCCTGCCAAGTTCCACCAGTCCCATGTGCGGCTTCAGGAGCTGGAGAAGAACCAGAGTGCTCTGTGGGCAGCCGTCACCCAGCTCACCTCCTCCCTGGACGCCGTCACTAAGAGAGTAAGAGTGGTTGGCTGTTTGGCATTAGCTTGTATTGCTGGATTCACTACTCTCATAATTAAAGAGGAAAGAATTAGGGAGGTAGATGAAGCTTTGCTGTTACTATGTTGCATATCTTACTTTGTATCCTATAAAAGCCAAGCTGCTCTTTGCTCTTGTGTTTGACCTCTCTCTCTCTCTCTCTCTCTCTCTCTCTCTCTCTCTCTCTCTCTCTCTCTCTCTCTCTCTCTCTCTCTCTCTCTCTCTCTCAACCTCACATATGAACACTCCCGAGCCTTACAGGTGGATCTTCTGGAGGGTGGAGTGAAGGGCATCGAGAACTCCCTCAACACGTCACCTCAGCTGTCCTCACTGCCCAAGGATGTGGCAGCGCTTCAGGGGTCTGTGGCAACCTTTGGCTCCTCCCTCACGGTACGACACGCACACACACACACACACACACACACACACACACACACACACACACACACACACAGTTCAAGTCTCCTATTGTGAGGATACAGAAAGGTTGGATGCTTGAAAGGGGAACAAGAAAACACTTTTTACATTACAGCTTCATAGATACTCAGACATATTATGCTCTATTGTGATGCAGTTGTTGTAAGACTATTTAATGTGCAAGGAAAACACTACCGCAGATTCATTCACTCACAGTTTTAATGCTTATTGTGTAAATATTTCATTGGAAGATGTATGTGATGTTAAATAAAGTGTTGATCACCTCAGGATGCCCAGTCGTCGCTGGAGGAGATCAAGAAGGAGCATGACAAGCTGACATTGGATGTGAGGGAGGCGGCAAACACCATCGAGAGGCTCAAGGTCAGGCTCTCACTAAGGAACACTAAATGCTTTTGCTGTTACATTATGAGACCACTAAATATAAGCCTGTAGACCACTAGAACCAGTCCCAAGATGTTAAGTGTTTTTTAGGCCTGAAATTTTTTGTCAGACTTGTATTGTGATATGAACCATAATTTAATACTTCTGCACCTTTGCATTCAAAAGGTTCTAGTGAAATCACAACAGTTTTTTGGGTTGCTTTTATGCTTGTAGTGACAGATTATCAAGAGAGAGAGAAACACTCTTGAGAACCTGATTAAGTGTCTGTGGCATTGGATAATACGCTTTGTAAGAGAGTAAATTATTTGAGTACGGGCTATGATAGAATAAATAGTCTACAGTTCTCTCTGCCTTGTCCAGCACAGCCAGTCAGGTCTTGCATTTCTTATAATTCCTCACTTCTTCAATGTGCTGTTGCAGGAGGACATCTCTGTGCTGCAAAACCAGACAGTGATGGAGCACAGTGGTGGTGGAGGGTCACCTGCCACACTTGGGGAGAGTGTGCTTGCGCTGAAGGAGAAGATGGATTCCCTCACCTCCACCATCACCTCCATCAATGCCTCCTTCAGCCAGCATGCTACTGACACCTCCCTCACCAATCACAGGCTCAAGGTAGCTAACTTACCTAATTATGCCTTGTCTTTTCTTCATAGATTTTTCATATTCATAGCTTCAGGAAATTCATCAGCACCCAAATTCTTCATAATTTTTTTATGGATCTTTCTTCTCGTTGTGCTTTGTAACATCTGGAGATTTGTCAAGCACCAAGCAATTACTGTGGAGTTGTTCCATCTGAAACATTAATATCAGGTGTGGCTCACCAAGCTCCCTGTCCTCAGAGTCTTGAGGAGGCTAGCACCAATGTGAGTGCCAACCTGAGCCAGCGAGTGTCATCCCTGGAGGCATGGCACAGCTTGGTGACCCCAGACTTGCCATCACACATCACCAATCTTAGCGCTACAGTCGCGTCGTTGCAGGACGCATCCCTCCTTCAGTCCCATGCTGTGCATAATCTTACCCAGGTAAGTGCTTCCCTGTCTCTCACTCATTAGGTTAGGCAATAAAGCAGAGATGGAGTGGTAGATGAATTAAGTACATATTCCCATAGTTCCTGACCCTCGGCCTTTCAGTGTTAAGGTGACTCCATTGGATTGCAGAGTATGGATGTTGTTAAAGGTGTGGAGAAGCGGTTAGAGGGCAGCCAGGTGCAGCTTGCCAGCAGTGTGAGTGAACTCAAGCAGCAGCTACAGAAGGTGAACCACTTGTTTCTTCTTTCATATGTAAGGGAGTTATTGGTCAAGGGTAACAAAATAGATATAAAAGAATGCCCACTGAGGTGCCTGTCATTGAAGGAAAGCCAAAAAGTTTAACCAGAATTACTGAAGTAAAAGTTAAGTGAAATTTGAATATTTGAACACACACTCATATTACCAATACTTGTCAATCTCTGAATAATTTAAGCATCATATGGGGAAAACATAGTTGAATGTGGTAATGGTGCCAGGTTGTATTGTGGCAACTGTTGACAACTCTGTGCATTCCAGGTGGAGAAGGCTGTGACGACTATAAAGGCAGCAGCAGCAGCAGCCACCACCCCAGTCCCAGCAGCACCGCCCACCAAACACACGGCCACTTCCAGAGACTGACAAGAGCCCAGTGAGTCATGGAGTGTTGCCAGACCAGAGTTGCATTTTTTGTTGCAGCACATTTAATTATAGATTGACGATAGTGTGTTTACGTGAACCACTCGTGTATGACAACCCATTTATGCTTCATCAGTCTTATTTAGAGGTTTCATTTTCACGTGTATTGTTTCAGCTCACCTCCGTCGAATACGGAGGTAAGAGAAGAGCAGGAGGTCACAGCCGACCAACCATCTCATGTGCCAAGAAGACCCTGTACTAGTCCTCTACCCTCAGCAGACCCAGCGCTGTGTCCCTCTGCTTCCGGAAGTGTGTGTGAATGTCGGCCTTGTGAGTGAGTGGCAGGAAACAACAAGCCAAGTCTCTGCAAGTTGAAAGGAAGCACGCAGGTAGAGAAATAAGTCGGGCATCTGTTTAAGTCTTTCTCGAGTTGAAGGTGGAATTCTGTAGAGTGATCCGAGTCGTTTCTTGGCAGCATAGCAAAGCATAATTCTGTGTAGTGAAGGTTTAAACATTTTATAATACTGATTTTTGCTTGTTCATGTTACTCTCTTTAGAGCTTTTATGATGTTTACAAGCCTTTTTAAGTCATAATGTTTGTATCAGTGTGAAGAAAGGAGAGAATGAGAGAGTGAGTGAAGATTGATATTAAAAAGATAAAAATTCACACAAAATGACCAGAAGCCTCTTTATATTTAGGCAGCTGGTGTTTAGGAGATAGTTTTCACAACAGTTTATATTTTCTCTTCATAAGATCAGCTGATAACATTGAATTTGTACCAGGAAAGTCTCCCTTGAAAACACCGAGTTTGTGATCTGTTCCATTTGTCAGATGGTCTTGTGAGATGACTTGCAATTGTCTTGAGTGAGCCTGTGGTGTAACATTGTATGGCTGTTGTATGTTGGGTCTTTAATTATTCTGCTAGATATGAAAATACTTATTCAACATCATTATTTAGTGTAGTAAACATGCCAAGATTTGATAGATGTGTAAGAGAAATATTTAGCAACATTGTGAATGTGTGAGGGTGATCTTGGTGAGGTGGGAATAGAATTTTTTATTAATTCAGGAACATTTATGTATTGTATACATTGGAGTTTGAAGCTGTTACATTCTAGTGGAGAGCAAAATATGTCACAGAGGTGCTTCAGTATTCAAAAGTAGTGTCAAAATATTCCAAGTCTTCAGTTGTGTTTGTAGAAGTGTTTTTAAAAAGGAAATGTCAAGATTTGTTTTGCTAACTTGCCTCATTGGTAAAGAAGGATAAGAGTGTTTCAATATTTCAAAATTGTCCTGAAACATTCCAAGCCTTTAGTTTTGTCTATAGGAAAAACTTAGTGGAGGAAACAGTAGGATTTTGTGTTGTGAAGGACTGGACTTTGCTAATTCTGACTTTGAAAAGAGGAAGAGAGAGAACAAAAGAGCAGGTCTGGTCTGTTAGTTATAGAGATGCTTCTAAATAATTTCTTCATTCCAAGCTTTTAGTTTTGTTTGCATGAGAAGCATTTTAAGAAGGAAAGGATTCAGCTTTGGTAATGTATGTGTTTGGAGAGAGAAAGAGAGGGAATAGGAGAGCAGGTCTATCCTATCTTCCTCCTCTTTGTTTTGGTGTTGTTGTGAGGATCGCTGTTAGTGGGAGATAGCAGGAGCATAGCATTAGTTTTGTCCGATGCTCAGTTAGAGATTTAACACCCAAGGAGATTCTAGGTTCCACTGGGCTGAAATCATTCCTCTCCTGTAGTGTTTAGTGTTGAGAATTATTGTTTTCCTATTACTTTGTTGCTCAGTAGCATCAAGGCTTGTAGTCAGGAATACAACAGATACAGAGGAATATTATAGTTATTAACTGTATAGTGAAAGTATTTTTAGTAATTTGAGGCTACACCATTCATTATTTTGAAGTTCATTAGTGTGGAGTACTCATGAAGCATTTTTGATAGTGGCATAAGATCATTTTATTGTGATTTTTAGCCTCCAACCCTTGAACTTTTAGACTGAAAAAGGACAATCTTGTTCCCGTGGATTATTTGTCACGGAGGGGAGTTTGAAGGAAATGAAGGGGACAGAGGTTTAAGAAATAAAGTCAAATGTCCTTGTGCCACAAAAGGAGACTCCAGTCTAGTCATGAAACATCACATTTAGCAAGATTCATTTCACAGCGAAGTATTTGGTAGCCATTGTGCACCTTGTTGTCAGCCCAGCACATCCTTGTCTCCTCACATCCCTCCCCATCCCTCTCTGGAAACACAGTTCATAGATTGTTTAACTTTGTATAAATAAGACAAGTGTGAGTGTTGGGCAAAGGGGAACACTGGGTGAAGCAGGAGTTCATTCTATAATGTTTTTGCTGTTGTCCCCTTCAGTTTCTTTTTATTCCGTGGGAATCAGCAGCTTAGATCTAGAGGACATGGTCATTATCATCAACTGAACAGTTTCCCATTGTATCTTGTTTGGTGAAAATTTGCATTACTTGTGTAGAACTTTGTAGGATTGATTATTCTTTATAGATCATGAATGACTGTTGGTTGATATCTGATCCTAAAGCACTCCTGGTTCATCCCTTGTTGCTTCTCACCTCTGCCCTCCCCACACCTCAAGTCAACAACTCCAGACTCAGCTCACGTCAAGCTGATTCATCACTTCCCAAGCTCTCTTTACTCACACTTGCGAATAATGGGATCGCATGAAAGTCGGACACCCTTTGCTACACTAGGGGCTGTGTTAGGTCAGGTTACCCTTTATCCCTTTCGTCAATCTTACTTTGCTTTACATTATTTTTTCATTCACATTACATATTCTTACCTCACTTCCACTTCACTTTATTTTATTCTCCTTAACCTAATCCAAGTTTACAATAATCTAACTTAATCTGACCAAACCTTACTTTACTGTACCTTTCTCTGTCTAGCCAAACCCAACCCAACCCCAAGTATAGTCATCCTTATAATGAATATGCAATAATCCTGAAGGCAGTGCATTGTCAAGAGTAACTTGTGAAGAGAATAGTTGTCTCAAAGTGGATCAGAGGGAGGAGTTCTCATCTTGCTAGCTGTTGTGGCCTGATGGGAACCAACGGGAGTTTGTCTGCCACAGGTTGTGAAGCGAAACTGGTGGAACATTTCTGATCTTGCCATAACAAGTGCCATAGGAATACTGGTAGGCTCTTGTGATCAAATAATACATTCAGTGGAAAGCAACAGCACTTATTCTATGAATGAGAGGAGGGAAGATTTACTTATTAATTTGGCCTTTTAAACATTTTTGCTTTAGGAAGATGGATATGGGATCTTATTGAGTAGATTATCATTGCGTTATATTCAGAAACTTGCAAGGGTTGACTTTTCTTTACAGATTGTGAATGAGTAGTGGGAAGACCTAAGTTAATCTGACATTTCAATATTTTTGCCTTAGAAAAAATATCAGGGACCTTGTTGGGCAGAATATTAAAGTAACCTATTCAGAAACTTAAGAGGATGAATATTCCTTACAAAATACTTGACAATGTAACCCTTTTAAGCTTTTCACGGATATTATGGTAGGTGAAGCAGATGAACACTTGCAGTTTTCTGTGGAGCCTTTCAAGATTATGATGCCAGCGGTGATGACGATGTAGTGGTTGTGGTGGTGGTGATGGTGATTTTCCTGTATAGTTTTGTGTACGTTGGTCATAAGTATATTTGCTCAATAAAGTTTGTTTTGCCATTTATATTAATACTGCAGAGTTTAATGACTATTACAATGATAAAGGATTTGATAGTAAGTTTTGAAGAGTTTACCACAATCTGTAATGTATAGATTATTATTACTATCATTGATGTACATGTTCATAATAATTTTATATATACATTGATATAATTCACTATCTTTTATCACAAATGGAGCCAAAATGTGATGAAGTGACACTCATACAAACATACACTTCTGATTCACTCATTTTTAGCTCACAATGAATATGATTGAAAAAAATCAAGACACAATATCAATGAGAACTAAAGAAAATGCTATTGAGGTTATAGCTGATATTAATTTTGAAGTCTAATTGTTCTCCATCACACATTAGAATAGCAACACATGATACATATTTTTGTAGCTTTATGAAACAGAAACACTTCACTTTGTTGTGTTGATCATCATACTCGAGTGTTGCAAAAAAAGAAGACGAGGAACCATGGTATTCACTGTTTGAGTGTGATGTCACCACATTTGCTCCCTGTTAGATATTGTAGTTTAATGTAAAGTGTCAGCTATAGTCTTGTAACTTTGAGAAATCTTTGCCACTATGTCCAGGCAGTGTGTACATCTGTATGTGTGTGTGCATATGTGTCATTTTGCCAAATTATTCTTATCCACTTGAATGGCCACCAAAATAAGTTGAGCTTTTTTGTGTTCTGTTTTTTATGTTGTCTTATACGGGTGTTTTTTTAATCTGCTTTTCTTGTTTGGGTGCATTGAGTTCCTCCTGTGTTCCATGAAATCTTCCTTCATCTTTCAATCTCATCTTCATTGTCTCTGTTATTTCTTGTCTGTTATGGTTCCTCCCTCATTGCTTATTTGTTGCTCTGATTAATGTCTGGTTCTCTAATGTTTCTTGGTTTTATTTCACACTCGTTATTTTGTTTTATGTTCTTGTCTCTGATAATTTTGGTGTGAGTTAGTGAGTGCACACCTCATGTCACACAGTGAATGGAAGTGTTCCTCCCTTGATGATGATTTGGGTAAGAATAGGATGGCAGGACAGGAGGTCTGTTTTGCAGGTCAAGTTGGCCTTGTTGTCCCTTGTGGGTATGAAAAAATCATTACTAATACACATTAAGGTGCATTTCATGATGGCTTAAGGCTACTGAACCATCTCTATCTGATACTGTGTTCCCTCCAAAGACTCCCTCCAGGGGGTGACCACAACAGGTAAGTGTACTGTTGTCTGCTGTCTGTCCCTTGCTTTGTATACTCTTCCTCCCAGCCTCCCTCATCCCTCTGTTTCACAGTCTCTCTCCCTTTCCTCTCATACTCTGGTGGTCCACCTCTATGCCTGTCACTCCCTCACTGTGTGGATGTTTCCTGTGAATTTGATGAACTATATGAATAAGCAAATATTGTTACCTTTCTGTCCATATTTTATCAAACACAAAGCATCTTTCTCATAATAATTGAGTATTGTTTCTTTGGCCATCATGAGGTGCACTATAATTGTGGGTTTGTCCCTTCCTGGAATGTGGTGCACTCTGTCAGTCACAATAAATTACACTAAGAATTTTGAAGTCAGTATTTTTTGCTTTTTTTATTAGGAATGTAGAAAAGATCTGTCATATTTTTGTTATTTACTTTTCCTATTTATGTAGAAAATTTTTAATTTTTTATTGCTTGGGCACTTAACATTGTCAAAGATGAGCTTTGGAGAACAATGAAGTAAGGGTGAGCAAGGCTTTAGGGAACCTTTCAAAATGATGATGATGTGCAGTGACTTGCATACTCGCATCAAGGTGTTGACTGTGAAAGTTGAGAATTAATGTGTTTGTTGAAAGGAACAGTGGACAGCAAAAAATGTTTGTTCATACATTTGCATCAGTGGCAACAGCTTTCTTTGATCCTGTGTGTATATTCCATATACTGAGCCACTGTTCTTGAGTCACACTGTGAGACTTTTTGATGATACATTGTCTGCTTGATTGAGAAGAACCATCCAAATCGTCTTTGCAAGTTTTGTCTTAGCTTTGATGTTCAATATTTCAATGCTTACAAAAGTAGACATTTGTAAGCATTTTATTGTATGTGTAGTGTATAGAATCAATTGCAGATAATGCTTCTTTTTTAATGTAGTTTTAGTGTTTTCACTTGCTAGAGAAAAATGAGTTAGAACTATTTCTTCCCTCACACATTCATGGAAGAGGCATGTAGAGAGAGTTACTTCAGTGGCAATAAAGTCTATATATTGTTATTGCCATTACATTTTCAGTTATACTCATTTCCTTTCATTGTATCCCAGCCCGTTGTAATAGGCATTCACTCTTCAGTAGCTTGCAGGACACCCATCTTATGCAGACGAGTGAGGAAGTGCAATCATGTCAAACGATCTGGTGACTTGCAGGGAAGGTCTTCTTCATTCTAGTTACTGGTTCATACTGTTGTTGGAGGCATGTATGGTATTCATGCATATTTTTCTACATTCACATGTATGTCATGAAATCACCTTCTGTGATGTTTGAAAGAACTTTATGAATAATGATAAGTTGTGCATTAAAATTCTAATGAGAAAACTGGTGTCACATTGTGCAAAATCCTCTACATGGACATTTTTTGTTCATGATAAAGTGATTCGGGCTCTGGTATGCCGAGAGTGGTTTTGTGTTTGAAGAATTAAGAAATTACTACTTTTGTGGTGGATATACTAGTGGTGTGGGGTTTAGAGTGATTAGAAGATATGGTGAGAGTGATGTAGTATATAGGAGGTTGTGTGTATCTAGGCAAGATAGGATGGTGGTGGCTGGTCTCTTCCAGAAGTGAGGGTTGGTGTCCTCTACCGTACCATATGCCATCTTTCTGTTCTTTTCCTGCCTTCTACAAACCATTTTCAGACTTTAGTCTTCTCTAAGTGGTGACAGGAAGCACAGATGCAGTGTTGATTTGCATTCAAGAGGTGGCAGAGTCTCCATTGCACTAGTTCACCTCAACTGTGGGTAAGTTCAAGTGTTGAGATGTCATCATGCTGGTGTTGCGTTGCTTCTCTTTGATGCACGTTTGTCTTTGTCATGTAAGATATTCAAGAATGTCTATGTTTTAAATATTGAGTTTCTCTTGATTATATTTAGAGAAATGAACAGGCATAGCAGGATGAACTGGGTGTGAGATAGTGGAATAATGAATGAAAGATTCTTTTGATATTATCCATGATAATTCTTTGTTCTTGTACAATTCTAGAGTGGAACAAACTGGCTAATACTACAAGGATTCCAGAGTAGACTGGACTGGCTGAGACAAGACTATAATGATTGCAGGATTCCAGAGAGGACTACAATCAATGACTTCTTCATTTCCATCCATACCATCACTTTTGTCTCATGGCATCCCTAGATTCATATCTTGTTCAATAATTTCCCTTTCTTAAAATGCCTTGTTTGTTTATTTTAAGTATCTTATGAAGACTATTTAGATTTAGTGGTCCTCATAGGTAGGGCTTCTCTAAGTCCCTAGTCCAGTGGTCTTTGTTCTGTTGAAGAAAGTCCAGCATCAGGGTTATGTGCAGTAGAATCCCCCTTTTCCTTGATGCAAGCTGGCTGGGTTTCGACAATAGTACAAAGGGGACTTGACCAGGGACTTGGTGGAAGGGGCCCTACTGGGTAACTTAATCTATTTAGTCTTTATAGGTTACAGGCTGAGAGAGGCTTATTCCTTCATATAATCTCATCCCCTTCACCTTCATGTGCACACTTGTATGATTAAGTTGTAGGGGTAGTGTGTAGGTAGAAAATATAGGAATGAAGGTTAATAGCTATAAATTGTGTAGGTGTGTGTGTGTGGAATGATTAAGTTGTAGGGGTAGTGTGTAGGTAGAGAATATAGGAATGAATGTTAATAGCAGATTTAATTGTGTAGAGGTATATATAGGGTGGGTAGCTGTATATACAGCTACACATCCTCTAAATACTACTACCCTCTCTTCACCTACACCGTGGGTAGCTGTATATACAGCTACACATCCTCTAAATACTACTACCCTCTCTTCATAATATATATTTAGATATTGTGGAGGTGAAGAGAGGGTAGTAGTATTTAGAGGATGTGTAGCTGTATATACAGCTACCCACCTTGTAGGTGAAGAGGGGGTAGTAGTATTTAGAGGATGTGCAGATGTATATACAGCTACCCACAGTGTAGGTGAAAAAGGGGGTAGTGGTATGTAGAGGATGTGTAGCTGTATACAGCTACCCACCCTGTATATACCTCTACACACACACCTATACCTCTACACACACACCTACACATAAATTTATCTGCTATTAACCTTCATTCCTATATTCTCTACCTACGCCTACAACTTGATCATGCCACACACGCACACACAATTATCTACTACCTCAAGACAGTAGAGGGCGTGGGTGTAGTAGTGAGTGTTATTACACAAAAGATGAGCAGTAGCCTACATTTGCAAACAACATACACCACACTACCTTGCACCTGGGTCAAGCCCCAGTGACTTTACTCTTCTACTGAAATTCCCTTCTTTTCACCCCTCTATTGTTCCCTCTATCCCTACTTCCCCCTCCCCCACCCCCACCTTTTCTCTATTTTTTTATTCGATTCGAGTGCTCGTTAGTGGTCACTAAGACAACTACAGACTGACAACTACCACCCTTCATTTCTACTCTATATACTGTTTAGAGGGTATAGTAGTGGATACGTAGAAATGAAGGAAGAAATGAAGAAGGGTATTAGTAGTAGTGTTGTATATACAAGTTATACGTGTGGTAATAAAGCAATTAAAGAATATTTTTGTTTATTGCTTACAATACCTCGAAGAGCGTCCGGAGAAACAGTAATAGAATTCCAGGTGAAAAAAATTATTAAAAAAAAAAATAAAAATAAAAGTAAAACTTCAAAGGGGAGAGTCTCTCGAACTCTTATGAACATAATGCACATTAACCAGCAACACTACTGATCCATGTGTCGAAATTCGGTAGGCGGCTCACCCACGCCTGGGAATGGGGAGGCGCCGCTCTAGACAGATGTATGACGTAGCATCCTCCCGCGCTGGTGACGATGGAGAGCGGCCTCGACGTGTAGCAGCAGATAAGGGCGTCTTGAACATGCAGCAGCAGCAAGTAAAGGAGGCCAACGACCAGGAATAACGAACGATCTGCAATGAAATTATAGAATAAATGTGATGCAACGAAAGATATGGATTAAAGTCCCAAGTCAATGACGATCAATATAAAACATCAAATTACTACTGTAGCTAAACATTGCTAGTAAGTACAGCTAATACTCCCACTGGTCACTGCCGCTAGGCTAGTATTATGAAGAAACTTGCAACATCTATCCGGCGTAGCTTGTGTGACACCAACAGTCACCTCGAACGTAGCCTCGTTCTCTTGTTACCATGACACCACCTGGCACACCGTTTGTTGTCACGCTTGAGGACAAAGCCATCCGCCCCTCATCTCCGTCAAACATCCAGCCGACAAGCATGCAAGAGAAGCACAATCCCAATTACTCCGCTAAACTCTGTAATGAGAACACAATAATAGCACTATTTCAGCCTGCTTGACCCATCGTCTTTCAATCATATCTCCAAGATAATCAAATCTCATCAGCATGATATATTACCACGGCCTAATTCACACCTTATCCTCATTTTTGACGTTATAGTGTATTCACCGGTGTATTTAATGACGGCATTTACTCTTGACTTCAAATGTGTCGCAGCCAACACCCGTGAAGTAATTCGAACAAGTGAAGTTGTGACGTCATCACAAACTACGCCGTCTCTCCCCTTCCCTCCTTCCTTCACTTGTTCGAATCACTTTACGGGTGTTTGCTACAACACATTTGAAGTCAAGAGTAAACGCCGTCATTAAATACACCTGTGAATGTACTGTAACGTCAAAAATGAGGGCAGGGTGTGAATTAGTAATACGTATAATGTTCCTTATATACTCCAAATAAGTTCATTTTGTCTGACCAGGTTTATTTTGTCTGACCAATACTTTCAATGCAACAGCTACCATACCTGTTAATTAAGCGATGACAGATTTGAGGCGGCCAGAGGTAGTGGAGACGATTGCCAAGTCACTGCTGCCTCTCACGCGTCAAACAAGCAGTCAGTCATCCCACTCATCTGCTCGTAATGAAAGAATATTGCAAATATATAACCATCAGTCTCATAACAACTAATACTGTACTTAGGGTCCTGTCAGACTATTCAGCGAAAACCACATGTGGCGTCGCTACATGCAGTCAAGCTAGAAGTAATGGAAAACTAAAATCACAACTACACAAAACACCATTGTAACAACCCATCAATAAGAGCACACGTTTGTACACAACACCTTCAAGAATGTAAAATTCTATGATCGTGTTAAATATGTCACTCCTTGACAATACCTGATAGCTGCTTGGCGTTGGCGGACACATGCAAAGACCGTGCCACCTTACATAACAAGTAGTCCCGTCGTTCAGCCAGCCACCCAGTCAGTCAGTCTGCCGGTTGGTCAAAATGGCAGAATATTAGATTACCTCACTGAAGCAATGATATAGATCAACATTAAGCGTTCATGTTCTAAGGTTTATCTCTATTGACCGCAATGTACTATAATTGTTTGCCCACAACTCTCAACCATAATAATAGCACATCCATCGTTATCACTGGTCTTCTTCAGGCTACGTACTTAAGAACCTGCTACGTTCCTACTTTACTTCATACACCACAACACTTCCACTTACCTAAATGAACAGCAGAGAAGGGCGCGGACCTGCCGGCTTCCTCTTTACCTAAATGAACAGCAGCTCCAACCGCTTCCTTGCTCTTCCGCACAATGAGAAAGGCGCGGACCTGCCGGCTTCCTCTTCTCTTCCCCACCCCACACTCTCCTCCTTCTTCCTAAAGTTTTGGACGCGTCTCGAATCACCAAACGAACTAAGGCATCAACACCACCCGTCCACTTCACACTAAAATCAATCGACCTTCTTAAGAATATATTCCCTTAATGAAATATTAACTCCATCACACAAAAGGTATATACGGTAGACATACAGGTAACACCATGAAAGAAGCCGAGGGTGAGCCCAGGGAGTGTTGTTTCGATACTCTAAAGCAGTGGTTCTCAATCTTTTTTCAGTGATGGCACCCTGAATTTATATAATCCTTTCTGTGGCACCCCTTTTTCACCATCACCCCTCCTCACGTGTTGGTGGGTGTGTATTGAAATAAGCAATAGATATATATAGATAAATGAATGAATGAATAAATAAATAAATAATAAAATGTTATAGTTTTGAAAATAGCAATAAATAAATTAATTAATCATATCTCTATCTCAGGGTGGCACTCGTCTATCAAATTTTGACACTCTTGATGATTTCATTTTCATTAATTCATTTATTATAATTATTTTCAAATGGGCGCATCACGTCGTTCCTTTAGGATATTCAATAGAATAATTTTTTTTTAATCATGGGCGTGATGTGGCTGTGGGCGTGTATTGAAATTGGCAATAAATATACATAGATAAATAAATGAATGAATAAATAAATAAATAAATAAAATGTTATAGTTTTGAAAATACCAATAAATAAATAAATTAATTAATCAATTAAAGAATAAACTAATTAATCATATCTCTATCTCAGGGTGGCACTCCTAATGATTTTCATCCATTAATTCATTTATTTGTTAGAATTATTTTTAAATGGGCGTGGAGCCGTTGCGCGGGTCATGTCGTTCCTTTAGGATATTCAATGGAATAATTTTTAAGATATCATGGGCGTGTATTGAAACTGACAATAGATATACATAGATAAATGAATGAATAAATAAATAAATAAATTATATAATGTTATGGTTTTGAAAATAGCAATAAATAAATAAATAAATAAATAAATAATATAAATAAATAAATCATATCTCTATCTCAGGGTGGCACTCGTCTATCAGATTCTGGCACTCCTGATGATTATTTATTCTTTATTTACAATAATTATATTTAAATGGGCGTGGAGCCGTTGGGCGGGTCACGTCGTTCCTTTAGGATATTCAATGGAATATATTTTTTAAAAATCATGGGCGTGGTGTGGCTGTGGGCGTGTATTGAAATAAGCAACATTATATATATATATATATATATATATATATATATATATATATATATATATAGATAGATAGATAGATAGATAGATAGATAGATAGATAGATATAGATAGATAGATATAGATAGATAGATAAATGAATAAATAAACAAATGATAAAATGTTAGTTTTGAAAATAGCAATAAATAAATAAATAAATGCATAAACTAATTAATCATATCTCTATCTCAGGGTGGCACTCGTCTGTCAGATTATTTTGGCATTCCTGATGATTGTTTGTTCATTTATTTATTATAATAATTTTTTTAAATGGGCGTGGAGCCGTTGGGCGGGTCATGTCGTTCCTGAATAATGAGTAATGAATAATGAGCAATGAAGTAATGAGTAATGAATAATTAAGTAATGATGAGTAACGAATGAGTAATGAATAATGAAGAATGAAGAATGAAGTAATGAGTAATGAATAATGAGCAATGAAAAACAGTAAACCACAACAAAATAAAGCAACATAGAAAAGAGAGGCAATATTGTGTCCATATTTTTTAGTTGTATTACCGCATAGTGAAGTTCATCGCCTCTAATATCTTCACTACACCACTACTACTTCAGCTCAATCCAATGGAAAAATGAACCACAAATGCAATATAGAGACGACAAAAAACACTAAACAATCCAAACACTACAACAAACCCACTTTTCACCGATAATTAACGTGTATTTGGCCTTTTTTTTCAACAATTAACTGGATTCTCAAAAAAAAACTGAGAAAAAAGCGCGGGAAATCTCAGTGTGGTTTTGGCCAGTGTGGTAAAAGTGTGACCTCGTATTATTTGTTGCTTTTTTAAGGTGAAAATGAAGGAATTAGTGATTGTGAGTGATAGTGATGTCAGAAGAATATTCAGTGCACCCGTGGAAAGGATTAAAACGTAGGAAAAGAAGAGGAAAACCAGGAAATTAGCGGGAAAATAGGAGTAAGTGTTCAGTTACTTGCTGGCTTATGGTTATTATTATTATTATTATTAGAGAGAGAGAGAGAGAGAGAGAGAGAGAGAGAGAGAGAGAGAGAGAGAGACGGACTCCAGCCTCTTCCACACCAATAACGAAGTTGAAACAAGTTAATATAATATAAAGAAAATTAAAGTACACTATATATGCACATGTCAGGGAGAGAGAGAGAGAGAGAGAGAGAGAGAGAGAGAGAGAGAGAGAGAGAGAGAGAGAGAGAGAGAGAGAGACGGACTCCAGCCTCTTCCACACCAATAACAAAGTTGAAACAAGTTAATATAAAGAAAATTAAAGTACACTATATATGCACATGTCAGAGAGAGAGAGAGAGAGAGAGAGAGAGAGAGAGAGAGAGAGAGAGAGAGAGAGAGAGAGCAGAGAGAGCAGAGACAGCAGAGAGAG
>CM035212.1:5054440-5074094 GCA_020233015.1 Callinectes sapidus | reverse complement strand
TATATGGCAGGAATTTTTATACGGTATCTTATTTGGCCTCATTCATTCCTTTTTATCTTCCTATGCTATCTTTCTCTCTTTTTTATCTTTAATTGTTCTATACATGTCATTTATCATTACCTTTAATTAAACAATATCTTATTTGACCTTATTCACTCCCTTCTATCTTTCTATCCTTCATTACTATCTTCCTATTCTATCTTTCTATCTATCTTTCTTTCTTTCTATCTATCTATCTTTCTTTTTCTATTTATTTATAAATATAAAACACCATAAACGTCAAAGGAAAACTAATTAACGAAATAACACATAAATAAGCGAACAAGGCCAAACAAGTCAAAAAAATAACTTGACACTAGAAACACAACCAGAAAATCAAGAAATACAACAAAATCAGTGTGGAAGAGAGAGAGAGAGAGAGAGAGAGAGAGAGAGAGAGAGAGAGAGAGAGAGAGAGAGAGAGAGAGAGAGAGAGAGAGAGAGAGAGCTATTCACCTGTTAAAGACGATAATAACTGGTCCTGTGGAGCCGTGACAAGGCAGCTCACGGGAAAATCCTGCACTCACTCAGCCGGCGCCTAAAATTTAATGTTCTTTACCGATGGCAACGACTAAAGTAATCATCATCGGGTCCGAACCTGAATCCCACGGATACGTCTGCTGGCCAAGTAATCGGATCCGCGATTATTTATATTTGAGATCAGCTTCACTCAGACTCAATCATTTTGTCATTCGTCTCTCTACACAGTCTCTTCATACTTCTTCATACTTCATACTTCATACCACATGCTGGTGCTGCTGCTGCTCCACCGACTGACTGACTCATCCTATCCAAGGATTCTAAGAATATAATATCCTTGATCCTATCCCATGTCATACATCAGCTGCAGCAGGCACACTTTGCTGCGGGACTCACTTATCTCATCTGTAGTTTCTCTCATTCACATCCATACAATATAATATAATACTGTAGCTCGGAAGACAGGGTCACCACCACCACCACCACCACCCAGGCTGCCATCATACAGTAGCTACCATCTCTCATACATTGGGGCTTCTTTCTCTATGGCACAGCTGTTGATATTGAGGGAATGCAGGACTTGATTGGTAGGTAGAGATGTGTGTTTATGTGTGTGTGTGTGTGTGTGTGTGTGTGTGTGTGTGGTTGTATGGTTGTAGGTATATATTTATGTATGTATGGTTGGGGTGTTTGGAATGTATGTATGTATGTGTGTGTGTGTGTGTGTGTGTGTGTGTGTGTGTGTACATGATAAGATTTTAGTGTTATTGTAGGAATTTGACATTATAATTATATTATTATATTATATTATATTATTATATTATTATTATATTATTATATTATGCGTCCGGGTTTCATGGTCGTACTCTGGAAGGCGTTCGGGTTGGGATGGACGCCACTGAAAACGCCTTTACTTCTGATTTTATTTCACATTTGTTTGAACACACATTTCTGTCTATGAAAGGAATTGATTGTGTTTCATTATAACTGAGTCTTTTCCTGAGACGTGAGGCATTGAGAACAGAGAATGATGATACCTCAGTGCTATACTATCCACACCAGTGGTTCTCAATCTTTTTTCAGTGATGGCACCCTGAATTTATATAATCCTTTCTGTGGCACCCCTTTTTCACCATCACCCCTCCTCACGTGAATTAACTTCTGATATACAATTGTACCTGTTTAAATTACTTTAATTAATGATTTAAAATTATTATTCGTACTCAAACCAAAATTAACATATGATGTACTGTAGTACATGCCCAAACATAGAACTCATCAGTGGAATTAGATTCAGAATATTAAATTAACTCAAAATATTAGAGCAAGTAACTTCCTACGCCGAAAGTTAATTATAGGCAGACTGCTACAAACTGTTTTACAAATGTACCTTGAAACGATCTAGCCAAGACAAAATTCATGGCAATCTTGTGGCACCCCTAGGCGCTGTCCGTGGCACCCCAGGGTGCCGCGGCACGCAGTTTGAGAACCACTGCTCTAAAGCCTAAAAGCTTTCACGCTTCACTAATTCTTGGTAGAGGTGAGCTCTTGAAATTTCTGAGTTCTATTTGAGTCTGAAAAAAAATTGTAAATAAGACACGAGGTATTAATACGAGAAAGCGACCACCTCATCCATTCACTCTTGCAATGATACGCAGTGTATACTCTCAACAATAATTATGTCCTTGATATTAGTGTTTGGTGACCACCACCTTCGACCTTGTTTGAGGATAAACGAGGTGATCACTTTTTTTAATTGGATAATCAAGTTGTAATTAATTTGAAAAGATCTGTAGATTCATAGAATAACACAAAGTTATAAATATTCGGGGATTATTGACTGATGAATTTGAAACAGGGTAGTGCAGAGTTCTGTATTTCCGTTTCGTGCATTTATTTATACTTCTTTCATTAATAACCAGCTCGTGATATGTCATTTACAATACTTATTTACACACTCAAACTTGGTAGCAGGAAGACCAAGACCAACCAACTCACATGCTTAAGTTAGCACTCACTCAAGCTGAAGTGTTCTCCCCACAATTTCCAGCACCACCTCCAGAATGAATCGTGGGTCACAGGACAACTCAGCAACCCTTGTGTGACGACCATGGCACAGTATGACCCTTACTGGAAACACTAAACCTAATCCTCCATCACCACTCATGACGGCCAGTGGAAGTAAACCTTATATAGGAACCACTTGAAAATAAATCCTAAATTACATAAGATCTCTATTTTTTTGGGGGGAAAGGGGGATGTGATGAGTAAGATTAGGTTAAGCCAAATGTTTCCCCATCAAACTCATGGGATTCAGTGGAAATAAATCATAAATAGGAACCAATTGTAAATAATAGCCCTGAATTACATACATGAAGATCAGACAGTCCAGTTATTCTTTTTTTGAAGGGTAAGATTACATATTCTTTTAGGTAGGACATGTGGGGTTGGATTGGGCATCCTTACTTAACACACACTGCCTGCCCTCTCCCCAAAAGATAACTGGGATGAATGATCTTCAGCTCCAAAACCTCATAGGAACTTAAAACCCATTACACATTAAAAAGACTGAATTATGAAAAACATTTTGTCACTTTTCTTCACAGTGAACTAATAAAAATTTGTAGATTGTTTCATTGACAATTGATGGACAACAAAGCACCTGCAACACATTTAGCTATTAATAAATAACCATCAGTACCAAAAGGATCATATTTTGTTTAATCTTCTGTGATTCAAATTGGCCAAGAAGTCGCTTTATTAATTTATTTTATGCATTACATTTTACATAACATGATAGAATTTTACAAGTATAGAGCGATAACTATCACAATGGCCGGCAACAGACCAAATGGCGGTATTAATCTTTAACTGAGAGAGGGGAAAATAATGAGTGATGAGAGCTGAGGAAACAAAAGGGCAAATTTAACTCAGTACATACCTCCCTGTTGACAATCTGAATTTGAATCTCTTTTGACTTGACACATGACAAGAGGCTCAAGTTTCCCAAAAGTTCCCAATGGAGAGAAACAACACAAAACCAATAAATGCATGGCAGAAATTTCAAATCAGCTGGGAATTGGTAAAACATGCTTTCTGGCAGCTCACTTTAATAAGCACTGTTGTTTATGCCTGTTACTTTGCACGGCAGCATCGAGGCAGCTCGGTGAAGTCTTCTAAACGGGTGAGAGGAGTTTTGGAAATCCCTGTCAGCCACCACATGCCAAGCTATGATTATTATAATTTCCTGTGATACAAATTAGCTAACAAGTAGGAGTGTTCTGAGTCTTCAAACTCCTCAACAGTATGCTAAGAGTATCTTCTCTACGTGTCTTCTCCGACTATACAATTGTACAAATTAAGTAAAAAAATTCTAAATTTCATGATCCGTGTTATCAGGCATGTCCGGTAAAAACTGCAATACCTTTAGCCTTTAGCAACACAAGGCTGGCATACAACACCCGACATCAAACTTGCGAACAACATGAAACACTGTCATCTAGGATAAAAGTCAAGGCATACTTAGGAACATAACACATTAGGATAAAAAGGCATTACTTTTAGATGTCTGCCTTATAAAATGGTAGAATTTTTCCTTCTCTTTCATAGTCATTGAAGCAGCATTGTTAAATGCATCCTCTAACAATTTTAATTAAATTCAAAAATAAACTTAAAAAATACATAAGATTGTCAAGACCAGGATGCAAACCAAAGATCCACCGCCACCATCTCCTCAGCTCTGCATGACCATCAGCCAATCAGGTGTTCAGTCAGAAAGTGTCCAACCTATTGCAATTTAAATTAGAGCTGATCACCACAAAATCAAATTTCAAAATGAGAGAGAGAGAGAGAGAGAGAGAGAGAGAGAGAGAGAGAGAGAGAGAGAGAGAGAGAGAGAGAGAGAGAGAGAGAGAGAGAGAGAGATGGTATGACAAAAAGAAAAGTGTGTGTGTGTGTGTGTGTGTGTGTGTGTGTGTGTGTGTGTGTGTGTGTGTGTGTGTGTGTGTGTGTGTGTGTATTATATAAATATACATGTGTACATATATATGGGTAGAGAGTAGAGAAAGGTTTGTATGGAGGACAACCAAAACAAAGGAGAAAAGAAGATAAATAAAAAAAAAATTTAAAAAAAGACACATACAAAACTATAGGTAGTATCTCACATGTCTAAAATGACATAAAAATACATACAATATAATGAAGACAAAAAAAGCTGTGGTGATCTGCAGACTATTGTGTGGTGTGTGGTGTGCCGTTTCTGCCACCACGAGACTGGTTCGTGTCATGCATCAACACACGGCACTTGCAGCAGGAGAGAAATATCAGTAAACAATGTACATGAATAAGGTGGGAGCTATGTAATGCTTTGTGTATACAGCCTATTTCCACAGGAATGAATTCATGGATTTCTTCTCGGGTAACTCACTTCAGCTTCAGAAAATAAGACAAAATGAGTTTTCATTTTAGATTCTGTAGCACCAAACTTTATAAACAGTAGTAGTAGTAGTAGTAGTAGTAGTAGTAGTAGTAATAGTACATACCTAAAAATTTCTTTTCTTTTCAGAAAATTAATAATTCTTCAGGAGATATTTAACACAGGCCTAAGACAAATTTAGACACAGGGATACTTCAGGATACAGTTTCAGTAATTTTCAAGTTTCACTTTCCTTTCATTCAAATTTCAGCTGCTATATTAAGGGCAACATTCATTAAACAATGCTTATCTGCTGATTAACACTCACTGTTTCCTGAAAAGTCATTTAGATTAGCTCACTTTCTTAAAGTGCCACTAGATATATCACACACCTGGCTACCGGCCACTGTCACGCCCACAACCCTTGCCGGAGACGCAGAGTTTCACAAACACGACTACACAATATCACATCACATCGGTCGGTGGCTCAAAAACCTCACGTGCGCCACCCTACCCGTTGTCACCGCTTAGCGCGTGGAAGCAACACAACTGTTGTCCTCTGCAGGGCTGCCTCACCCTCAGTGTCTTGCCACTGCAGAGATGAAGCACCACTCAGTGTCTGTGTTCCCAGCGCCACACTCAGCGGTCCTCGCGGCACTACTCCTCGCTGGTCTCTGCTTCACTTACTGGTACGTATAATGTTTGACTCTCGGTATCAACTAAGTCACAGCTTTGGCTTGATAGACTTTAGTGTATATATGTATATATGCATAAATACATGTACCCACACATACATATATATACATATGCATACACTTTGAAACTATGCACAATGGAATACCTTCGAGCTGCACACGGGCACCACTTGGTCTGTCTTTGGCGTGCTCGGGACCCGGCCGGGGAGCACAAGCCACGGCGGTGGTTGTTGTGGCAGCGAGTAGGAACACTGAGAGTCTAGTGCGGTGTTGAGCCTCTGCCCCGCACCCCTGGTCACTCACTCACCACTACTTCACCACCTTCCTCGCTTCAGTCCCAATGCCACATATTGTTCTGAGGTTTGTCAGACCTTTCTGTTACTCTGTACACGAATATGCTTGACAAGAAATGAACAATGATATTTGTCACTGCAGGATTGTTTAAACAGAACACAAAACAAATTTTCCTGATGACAACTCACTCCTACTGAATACAAATGCAAAATCTTTCAAAACAAATGTACTGTACCCATTATGAATTCCACTGTAGAACACTGTCTTAAATTTACTGTCATGGCTAGTAAAAGCTGAGGAAATTGGCATATTTAATTTCCATCTGAGACAAGGTCAGACTAAATGTAATTACATGTTACGTACTGCCAACAACTGAAGCCCTGCATTCAGTATGGTGACCCCAATACTGTAGCAACTCAGAGCAGTGGGTTGCAATGGGCAGGTGATGACCAGTGTAGAGGGCTGAGTGACACAGGGGGGAGCCAGGTAGGGGGTGTCGGGGCCTGACCTGCCCCCTACAGTGGGTGGCGTATCATTATGAGCTGGTGGAAGAGTGTATGTTTGCAAGACCCAACAGTCCTGTGGTGAAGGGCTGCTGATATCCTGCCTGTTGCTGCGCTGCCGCCGCTGCAGAAGCTGCTGCCGCTGCCTGTTGCTGACTACTAGCTGACTGCCGACCACTCTTTGGTAGTGGCGGGGAAAGGTACGGGTTGGAAGACAGCGTCAACACATCATTGCGGTCCTCCTTCCGGTATGCTAAACAACACCGGATGAATTGCTGAAAATATTAATAACATTGTGAACTTGTGATTGAGAGTCCTCACTAAGACTTTCCTGTGCCAGTGTGTGCTCCCAATGTGCTGTGGATTGAGTTCCCAGTCCAGCACCACCCTAGGCCAGACAACAGCTAACACAAAAAATACAAAGGTAGTACACTATGTGAAAGGTGACACCAGACATTACTCCAACTGGCGATTAATATTGTATTCAATGAAGCAATATTTAGCAAATATACACAATTTTGAAATATATTAAAAGTAATTGAGTAAAAAACCGTAACAAGCCATTAATACTTACCTTGGCCTCATTGCTAACCACAGGTTTAGGTGGAAACTGTACATCAGTGGCCTTGAGGATGGTATTCTCCTCAAGTATTGTAGCCTGACTTTGGTTGTGGCCAAATGGCTTTTTTCCATATAGGCACTGATAGAAAATGACCCCAACAGACCATACATCCACTTTACTGGAGATTTTAGGAGGTGTCTTCCCAACTATGAAGCACTCTGGTGGTAGGTACCTGTGGGGGGACACCTGGTATTAGTAAAACACACCAACACAATGGAAAAGCAATACCTCCATCCTACACATGAGGACACAGTAGAACAATGAGTGATTCGATACTCTGCTACTGTTGGAAGCTCTCTCTCTCTCTCTCTCTCTCTCTCATAAACAAGGCAATGTGCATGCCAGACTAACCAGTATGTCCCAGCCCCCTGCGAGGTGAGGTCCATCCCATAGTCTGGATGGTAGCTGTCCTCATCCATGACCTTGCTCAACCCAAAGTCCGTAATCTTCACTTCCCCCAGGATGTTCCCGTCCGTGAGCAAGATATTCCCTGTGGATGAAGTAGTAAGGTGTTATTTCACTAGTAAGGTTTTATTTTACTTATAAGTGTACCGCGTGACTTGCACGTGTGGCATCTTTAAACAATTCAGTCTTGTAGATAATCAAGTTCAACTACTTCCTAAAGAATAGGAATACAAAGATCACCCATATACGAGAACTTGCAACCTTCTTTAACTAGTAAAAGTACTATTATGAAGAACAAGAACACAGTGAAGTCAGAGTAAACCTCTATCAAATTAATCCTGGCTTGAGAGGATAAGATGGCCTTGAGATCATCAAGATTGACACTAAGAGCAACACAAGTTCTGGGCACATCCTCACCTGGCTTGAGGTCATAGTGGATGATAGGAGGCTTGATCTCATTCAGGTACTTGAGTGCGGAGACAACCTGCATAATCACAGACCTTGCTTCTCGCTCTGGTATGGTCTTGTGCTGTAAGAAAAGTCACACATTTAGCAGGAGAAGCTTTACTATCTAGCCATGTAGACCATCTCACATTCACACACACCATTAGTAGAATACAAGGCAATTATGTTAATGTATTTACTCCACTTAAATCTAATACTGTGCTTAGACTGTAGATAACACAATAATCCTCTCCCTCTCATCTCAACTCTAATATTGTGTTCGAGCTGTATTTACCACTGCCTGGTGTTTCCTCTCCTCTCTCTCTCACCTGTTTTAAGTAGAAGTCGAGGTCGTGGCCATCACAGTATTCCAGGACGGTGCAGAAGCTGTTGGCGTCAATCTCAAACACGTCGTACAGCCGCACAATCCTGGGGTGGTTTAGCTTCTTCTGGATGTTGTACTCCCTAATAGCATGTCTGAAGGGACACAGGCAATACATTAGAGTGTTTCACTGGATGTTATTCTACTCTACATTCAACAGAGGAGGTCTGTAGCTAATGTTTCACAGGGATGTATAAGATATTGGTGATGATATTCCTCAAGGAATGTATATGAATAAATTTCTGTGTGTATTCTTCTGTTCTAGTGCATACTTTGGTTTTTGCTAGGCAGTTTGATTTGAAATGTGAAATATGTAGTTCTTGTTTTTTGTGTGGAGGATGCAAGTGGTGATGAACTCAGCATCAGCACTACTTACTTGATATAATTGGCTTTTTTGTCGTCCTTCCAGTCTTTGTTCAACTGATGGACTTTACAGGCAACATATCGCTGCTCCTTTAGATCAAACGCCTGGAGGAAGGAAACATTGGTTAACGTCTCTCAATATCACATTAGAAACTTTCCTGTAAGGTGATGAGATCACCAATACGATTAAAATGTACATTTGACAAAGTTGATTAAGGATTGGAAAGTGTCATATGGCCACAAGTCAGAACATAAAAAGAAAGCAGTAATGTATGAAAGAAAACACAAGACCTGGTAAAGAACAAGTACATAGTGAACAAGAACATGACAACTAACATAAGGCCATCAAATAAGAAGACAACAGTAATGCATGGGTGAGGGGAATGAATACAAGGCACCACCATTAGTTGCTGCTTACCTTGTGCACCTCAGAGAAGCCTCCCTTCCCTAGTAACATGAGCAACAGGTACCGGTCGTTTAGCACGGGGTGGTTGTTGAACCTGAAACGCATCAAAGCAACACAGGTGAGCCAATGACAGCAGTCTGTCAGTGCTGTGTTGAATAATACATGTCAAACAAGATGCTACTTGTGATATATGTCCAGTAACACGATCTTTCGACACTGCTCTCTTTAGTTTCATGGCTACAGTGCTCACTCTTTTGTTTTGTGAGATTAAAAGGAAAGAAATATGGAAGATGAATTTCCCAGATTCATTAATTAAAGTATGTTAACAGATAAAGAAGCCCTCTAAAATAACCTACTTTTTATAGGTTAATCAGTAGAAAGAGTCCCTCTACCAACACTGCCTCACTATAACAAAATATTTCCAACCATCTCGTCAGCACACTTGTGTGCTCAAACAAAAAAAATCTACAAAACAAGATTGATGACCAACACCACCACCCCTGAGAAGGCTGTTCCTACCTACACACCTAAACAGTAACATTTCAAAGTATACAAAGTTGTGTTCAAGTGAATATTCACACACTTCAGATTCATTACAAAATAATTCCAAAAGGTAAAGATGCCTACATAGTAACAGTGAGCACTTCACCAGTGTCACAGACCATGAGAACCAAACCTTTGGATCTGCTCTCTGCACATGTACATGTTGATTCACCGAGATAAACTCACCAGTACAAGCACATGAACTTGAACTGTATACTTAGGTTTAGTTTAATCTTTACACATTGCCATGTCAAGGATGCCAATAAGCCAGACTGGCATCCCCACAAAGGGGGTTGTAACATTCCAGACATGTATGTGCATTGGACGTCACTCTCTCTTCCTACGACAGTGGCCAAGGTGCGGCCGTGCCCGGTGCCACGCTCACTCCACGTCTCTCCAGATCACACCGACGACATCAATCCTAAGAAGCCAATTCCAATCTACATCTTTGACCAAGTTTGTTCCTTTCCAGCATGCCCCTTCCTGCCAGCCCCAGCAGCACACCGCCACAGGGTGAGGCTGCACACACGCCACACGACCACACTGCTGCCCTACACTGTCCCTGCGTGCCTATGAGTGCCTGTCCTTCTGACCCAGTGTCCCTCACACTACCTGGCCACCCCAAGGCTACTCACATGTCATGAGGGTTGCTGGGTGAAGACTGGGATTGAAGGATTCTGTAAGGAACAGGCAACACTTTAGGACAAGACCCAACTCTTGGGTCCCACAACACTGTGCCTACACTACGAGGGGCATCAGCAACACTACGCCTCACAATTTAGTGTTCCTTAACTTTTGCCTCATTTACTGCCCTCATCTCAAATTTACTTCCAAATTTAGACTTGTTTACATTCTGCCTGATTATATTTCTACACTGAAATTCAACAATTGTTCCATAAAGCTAAAGTGTTGAGAATGTTAAATGCCTGCCTTTCCTTCCTGAAGAAATACAATATTCCCACCATTAATTCAACTCCACAAACTGTAAACTTGCTCTGTCTGGTCAGGGAACATTGCAAGTCTTCTTCAACAAGTAAGCTGCCTGTCCTCCAGTCTAGTCTGTTCCTGCCGGCCATTCTTCACCCCATCTCATGCACATTTCCAGTATTAAGGTAAACATAACTTATAATAATTTTTCATAAAAACAGTAAATGAATAAATAAATGGAAATAAATATCTACCAGTACACCAAGGTTAGATCCCCAGAGCAACACTTGTCTCACTGTGGTATGTATTCCCAGTCTCCTCACTCCAATAATGGTACAATATAGTATAGCTTTTCCACAATAACTTTGCAGTCGTCTGAGTACATTCCAGAAAGCCAATGTTAAGTGGACAGAAGACTTACAAACAATACTTGAAGGTAACAAACTTCCACAGATTTGCTTCACCAACAAAGAGTAATGTAGGTAATGAAGAGTGACACTGATGTCTGCATCCATCATGAGTCTCATAAGTTACTGGTGTGCAAGTTGAATACAAATGATAAATGTGACGGTACCTTCAGTAAAGTCACTTATGAGTAATCACTGATGCAGCTCAAGATGTGGACAACAGATGGAGGTGATGTACTAAGCAAGTGTGAAGACCCACACAGATGAATAACAAAGGTGTATTTCAAAAACATCAAATGTGATAAACAAAAAAAGGAAAAGAAACAAACAGAACATGCCATGATTCTGCCAGACTAAATTTCCTTTCAGCTATCAACATGACACCTATGAAACCAAACACACACTGTCTCTCACACCACCACCACTGCTGCACCAGCAACACACAAACACTACTGCCCCACCCTCTCTAATCATATCACTTTTGCCAACTGCTTGTGCATAAAAAAAAAAAAAAAAGAAAGAAAGAAAAAAAAAAAAAAAACATATCCATGGGGTAACCAGGACAAGATACACACACATACACACATGCATACAACTCCTTTAAAACTAAATAAAATCCATCAAGTTGAGAAATCCCTTACAATACAAAAATCAATAAAACTGCTGAGATGAGATGAACCATAACAGAACAAATGATAAGCAGTTTGGTGCACAAATCAATGTTTCTCTTTTTTCTCCATTATTTTCAGAACACAATGAAGAATGATGAAACAACACACATTTTCATTCACAGGAAGAAACATGAGTAGAAGAAGTTGAGACAAAAGTGGGTTTTGATTGAGCTTATAAAGGTGACAATGTAAGCCAGTGTTGGGGCAATACTCTCTCCTTATTTGCAGTGACTGAACTACAAACAAATATATAAAACTCAGCATAAAACATCATCATAGACACAGACACACAGAACATTTACAGGATGCAGCTTCCCCCACACTGTACTATACACAAGTGTTCATGATGTAGAAGATGAATGTTTTTGTACATGACCACATAGTTAATATTTGCTTCCTGATCTTGGAGTAGCATACCTGCAGCTTAAAACACACCTTAACTACAAAAACACTATTCTGCCACACCTATCTATCTTCACTCTCTTAGCTTCCCACACTCCTAACATGCCACATTTCCACTCAATCATAAAATCCAATCATGTAAAAGATACTCTGATTATTCCCCTTCACCTGTTTCTGTCCACATTCTTATGAAACACATTACACAAAAGGGACTCTTACCTTTGTGCTGCCTTCATCTTTAGGACCATAACCACTCAAGTGAAAGCTTACTATGTTATCTGGCATATCACTTTCAACATAAAGGCATTTCCATCAACTATCTCTTTACTTTTTTATGTTTAGATTAAGACCTGTACCATCAAACACTTCAGTATTTCAGGCCAACCACTTATAACAGGTTGCAGTGGAAGTAAGGTTTTCAAGAAGTAGTAATTCCAGTGATGGTTAGGAGGCTTAGCACTGTCAATAAAACAATACACTCATGAAAACCCAATAATTTCTGTAACCTGTGAAAGTATTCCTGTAGCACAACCAAAGCATTTCAAAATACAGGCCATTTCTGAATGACATGGCTGCAACTAAAACTCAAGGCTCACTGCAGTCAGCTCACTCAAATGCTTGTCACAAGTGTCAAAGAATCCAAGGACAGCCAGTGGAGAAGTTGTCAATAAGAGTGTGCTGGTTGAGATACAACAACAGAATGGGTATGAGGAGTAGCCTTTCCTTACCTGGATTGGTCCTCATTGTGAATTCGCTTGAGTTCTCTTATGTGTAGATTTCTCTCCCTCTCCAGTTTCTCCATTTCTTGCTGCAGGTCTGTGTCTTCCTTCTTGAGAGCCGTTTGCCGCAGCTGTAAGAGGGATGGGTGTCATGTTACTGCTGTGGAAGGATGGTTAAGAATGCAACACACACATACACACAAATATACCCTCCTCTCTACTGTACAAATATAGACAGCAAACATACACCATTAGTAAGAATAGATATGAAAATGCATCATAGTACTGAAGGAGTTAAGGAGCTTTAGCACAGCATAGAGCCATGTAAGGCCCCACTGGTTCACTCCTTCCTATACTACCTAGCCCTGCTCCTTCACTATGAGGGTCTCTTACCTTTAGTATTTCCTCTGACTCGTAATACTCTTGAATGGTCAGGTCCCTGTGGTCGTGTTCCCCCCCAAGACCATTAGGTAGGTTTCCTCCTCCCTGCCCCTGGTTACTGTTGGCTCCCCGTTTCCGAGAGTTGCTCCCCCCCTCCACTGGCTTGCGTTTCATTAAAAGCTTTCTTTGCCGGTCTATTTCTTCTCTGTTTGCCTGGAGCTCCTCTTGTCGCCTGCAAGGTACAAACAAATGAGCGTCTAGTAATGCTCCCCTCCTGTAAACCACAACAAGGTAAACACACACACATACATGCACAAATTAACAACAGTGAACCAGCAAGCTCACTTCGTAATTTCCTGAAAAGCGTATCCATCCTGCCAGTTCTCCTGGAAGGTGGCGCCCACTCGCTGGGTGACGAATTGGCCCAGCCTTAACCGGTTCTGCATGCACTTTTGTCTGGCTTCTTTCTTCTCTATATTAGACTTTTCAATTTGTAACCTTTTGACTACTTCGATACACTTATTAATTTGCAACTGTTTCTGCTCCAGTACTTTACTTTGAGTCTGTAGTTGTCGGGATAACTCGTCATTGGTCTGAAAGGGAACAGAGAAAACACATCATGAGCACAATGAACCAAGTATTTCAAACAGCCCCTCCCAATTTGATGGACTGGACAGCAATACATATATCTCACTCTATGGAGACACTTACAGTCAAACCATCCCTCTGATCTCGAACATAGTGGGCAGCAGAACAATAAATCTTACTCCATGAACATCACACACAAAGAAAACAATATGGAATAAATCAAAGATAATAATTACATCTGATCCAGCAACCCTTACCATCTCCCACACTCCCTATCAACAAGGTGACTCACATGACACAACCATCACACCAAGAGACAACACTTACACATTGTAAATTGTCAATTCTAGAGTTTTTCGCCTCCATGTCCATTGAGGCTCGACTCTCCATCTCGTCCACCTGTCGGAAGGTGATGTCACTCTGTGTGGAGCGCGTTGCCACCGGGACACCACGAGGCGGAGGCATCAATCCAGCCAGCGGATCTCCAGCGCCTCCGTGACCAGTCTGCAATGCCCACGTCTGTTGGCACCCCCATACATGGAACTTCCCACACAGGCTTATGTTATACACACACACACACACACACACACACACACAGTACATGTTATTGAAGAAGGAGACAAATGCTTCTACAGTTACATGTTATTAGGAAGTGAGACAAATGTTTCTTACTGCAAGTTACCAAGGAAATGTGTTATTACAGGCATTTATATTACTTTGGGTGTACAAATGTAAAGATTGAAACTGATTTCAAGGACTGCAAAGGCAAAGTAAGTAAGAGTGACATTAATAACAAGACAATGAGGCAAGGAAATCATTAGAGCTCACTACATCACCCTCAAAAGTCCATGAGTTTACAGAGAATCAACAAATGTCACAGAAATCTCAAAAGCCTGGAATAAAAGGTTAGTTTAAAAAAAAATCCAAGAAATACAAAGTTTAGAATGCACCAAAACTTATGTGGGAAAGACATATTACTCTCAGGCAAATACATGCTGAAATTTACCAATCTATATACCAGAGAGAGAAATAATAGCCTGTGTTTGTTTCAGGGGTAGAAAAATTACAAGCAGTCTACAGCCAAACATGTGAGTGAGGCATACAACTTTGTTAGTGAAGGACACAAGCTCTTAGAGAAGCACAAGCTGAAATCTACCTATCTATATACCAGAAAATGAGAAGTAATAGCCTGTGTTTGTCTCAGGGGTAGAAAAATTACAAGCAGTCTACAGCCAAACTTGTGAGTGAAAGACATACAACTTTGTGCATATAGGACACAAGCTGCTGGGCTAACCATGAAGAAACCTTGTGCTCTCGTCAACTTACCATGTGACTGAGGAGTACTTGAGGGGATGGACTCTTGGCACCAGAATGTCTGTGTGGCGAGTTAGTTTGTTGCTGCTGCTGTTGCTGCTGCTGTTGCTGCTGCTGCTGCTGCTGCTGATGCTGCTGCTTAAAGTAGTCGTTTATCTTCTTGGTCTCAGTTGACCGGCTTATCTTCTGTACGTTACCCCCTCCCCCCTCGTCGTTCTGCACACCCTGCGTTCCACTTTTCCTTTTCCGCTTCCGGTCGGCCTGTGTGCGCTGCTGCGTCTTGTCTGGACTGGTGCTCTCCTCCCTGTCTGACGAACCTGAGGGCCGAGGAAGGTGCCACACTCAATCAAATGTTCTGCCAGGCTTCTTAAGAGTTAAATTGCTGTTTCTATGAAGGATAAATGATTAGGTTTTTTCTTTGAAGCTTCTAGAATGATTAACTTTGATTTGGACATTAAGATTTAATTAAAAAACTCACACAGCTGCTGATAAAGCTTCTTCTCCCCTTAAATACATGTTCTAAAGGGAGAAACAATCATTATCTCTGTGTAATGCAAGTTTGTCCATGCCATGATGTTAAACAACCATTATCTTCATATAGTGGAAGTTTGCTAGATGGTGAGAGGTAAGTTTTGTGGCTTACTGACCCGTGCTGAGATTGGAGTCTTGTCTGTCCAATATGATAGGCTGGGACCCAGAGCCGGTCACCGTGGAGGGCGGTTGGGTGTTAGTGGGAGTGCTTGGATTACTCCCAGTAAGATGCATCTGTTGGGAGGGGTACATCTTGGAGGTCAAAAATCCACTAGACTCATATACAGACTGCACATCCACGGACAAGGCAAAATCCCTATAAAAACGAAGAGACGTTAAGTTGCTACTCCCAAAGTACAATACACTCAGGCCATCTCGTGTACTGGATCTGCGCAAGACTGTCTTCGTATTCTCAAGCGTTTTGAATTGGTGCCATGTGGGCTACTTTCAACATGCTCTACTACAAATTAATGTGGCTTTCAAGGGTGTTTCCATGACTCTTAATGACAACTGAACAAATATTCTGTACTACCAGTAGGAAAAACACCCATGAGAACCTTACTAATTATCTTGGTAACCTTTCAAATAATACTAGTAAGAAGCTAAACTGTTTAAAGACCAAACCGTCCAAGAATACGGAACTCTGACACAACAAGCAACATTTCCTTTACTTTGTTCACAGAGTACAGCTGATTCAGGCCGTCATGTAGTGTACTGGGATGTGTGGCATAGTTACATGGGCTCAGGTGAGCAAAAATGTGTACAGTACACGAGTCGTTTGTACAGACTGAGGCAGGAGATGTGAGTCACTTACCCTGCCTTCAATTCTTGCCTCGAGGAGCTCTTGCTTGCGAGGATCCAGGACATTGAACTGCTCCATCTTAAAGCCTGTCACCGCTCCTGCAATAAACAACACTCTATTACCACTGAGAAGACAAGACGTGAACAAAAATAGCCTTCAAATAACCAACTAACAATATTCTCAGCACTAACAATAATTATACTAATGTTAGAATAAAGCCTGTCACTGTATTACTACCCATAAGATGAAAGATGAACAAAAAAAACTAAACTATCCTTAAAATAGCAAACCAACAATATTTTAAGCATCAACAATAATAATAATCGAGTTTAAAAATACAGTGTGTTAAGAAACAACATTATTGCCGGCAAAGAAATGAAAGGCGAACAAGAAAAGACAAAACTACCCTTAAAATAACAAGCTAACAATACTCTCAACCCTAAGAATAATTATAATAGTTGTATAGACATTTAGAGAGGTTAGGGGAGGAAAACAGCAGTAGAGAATAGAATTTATTCCTGACTAGTTTTGGTTTTGGCTTCTTCAGTGGAATAAACTTAACTACAGTCATGCTTCCTCTCACCTACTCCACCAATAATAAGAGTAAAAACAACTGCCTCTAATTCCGTACTATTATGAATAAAACTAATAATTTGCTGTGTTTGGATGCCGAGTGTGAAGGTTTCTCAAAGCTGTGAGACTTGATGCTGTGTCCGGATGTTGTCTGCTGTGTATTTGTATCTCTATATCTCTGGATTTCAGTCTGTCACAAATAATGTTTTTCACAGCGCTGATGGGGTGTCTTATACTGGTCAATTGTGGTTTAGAGGTTGTAGGTTTGCACATTTTAGTCTAAATCTTTTCTGTTTTGGCTTTGTAAGTTTGTGCCTTTGTGTATTCATTCATATATTTCTAATTGTAAATGCAGGATACAGCAGAAGTAAGAAATGAAGGTAACCTAATGCATAACCAATCTACACGACACACACAGCCTGAAATACAGTAAGGGAAGTTAAGGTAGTGTGTCTGATAAGTGTAGGATAGAGTATAAGTAAGAAATACAAGAAGTTAAGTTAATGTAGTGTACTTGTGAAGTGTAAAACATAAAAAACCAAGAATTACAGCATATAATCACAATTCTCAGAAGTAATAAATGGACACACAGGCTGAAATACAGTAAGGAAACCCGAAAAACTGTATTCAACCAGTAAAACATGCAAAAAGACCAAGAAACACTGCATAATACAAACAACATATGGGAAACACACAACACAGCTATCCTACAACATATATAGACGCTAAAATACTATAAAAGAAGCCAGCCTAGTGTATGTGATGGGTGCAGGACAGAAAGAAACCAAGGAACATTGCATAATACACCCCTCTCAGAGGTGACAGAGTACACAGCACGGTACCAATACAGATAAACAAAGCAGAGCAGTCAATATAAGTGTGTGTGTTAAGTGTGGGGTGTGATGAAGGCCAGGTTAAAGAGAGCAATGGTGGCGGGTCAGAAGATGAGCAGGTAAATAAAGGTAAATATGGATATCCCAGGTGACACAGGTAAATTAACGCCTTAGGAAGGAAAATCAGTTGAGTTGAGAGCAGGAGGCGGTGGAGGAGGTGGAGAAACAAGGTATTTCAGTAAATTGTGATAAGTGAGGGAGTCGCCTCCATTACACCTTCCTCAGGCCATTCCTTCCTTACGCCATTTTAACCTCGTAATTTTAAACCGTCCACGCACTCCACGTACTCCCACCCACGCCGCCCATACCCAAGAGACGCCTACCACCACACATGACACGCCAGCAAGGAATTACAAGGCAAGGCGAAGGAGAAATTGAGGGAAGAGAAGGTAATGTTTACGAACTCAGCAGCCGCCAGCCATCGATTCCACCTGTTTTAGTGGCAAATTTCTACTTACCCAACGACATTTCGGCTCAATGACCTGGTTTTCCATCACTTCATGGTAGTAGGTCCTCGGGCAGGGCTAAGGCTGGGCGGGAATTGTCACGGAACTCATGTAAAATCGATGGAAAATTGCAAAACCCACAGGACTCCCACCCTCGTCAACAATGAAGTGTATGAAACGCGTCGGCCGGCAAAACCTCTCATAGAAAACGCAACACTACTACCTATTTTGACCTGCCACACCGTTTTTTGGGGGGCTATTTGGGCTCCTCTAGGCCTCAGTGGTGAATAAATACTCATGTTCTGAGAGATAATATTGTGGTTTTTAATCCCCATCGAAAATTATAGCCAAATTATTGAAAAAGAGGCCTGCCATTCCGTGTTTTAGGGGCTCGTACCACTACTACCTATTTTGACTTGCTATACTGTTTGGGGAGCTATTTTGGCTTCCTCTATACCTTACTTATTGCTGTATAGTCATGTTGTAGAAGATAATACCGTGATTTTTAACGCACATCGCAAATTATAGCCAAATACTTGAAAAAGGGACTCTATCATAGTTTTTTTTTTTTTTAGGGGCTATTAGACTCCTGTAGACCAAAATTGTAGCAAAATAGTCGTGTTGTAAGGGATAATGCTGTGGCTTTTAATGCTCATCGGATACTGCAGCCAGATTTTTTTATAGGGAACTTGTTGTGGGGTAATTTGACTTACTACACCGTTTTAAGGGACTATTTGGATTCCAGTAGGCTTTAAATGCGGCTAAATAATCGTGTTATAGATTTGGATTCATATAGTTATTAATTCTTTATGAATAATTTTAGATTTTCTCAGTTTTATCTGATATTTACGGCTGGCACAAAGTTTAATGGGCTTCTTTTAAGGTGTTTTAGTCTTTAATTTTGACTATAAAGTGTTAATTTAGGGTTCAACATTGTCTTGTTATCTATACTAATCTCAATCAAATAAATTAGTTTTTTTTTCTTCTTTTTAGATATTACAAGTGTTCTAGTCTCTAATTCTATGTAAAAGTCACGTTTTAGAGTTTAATTATGGATGTTATACTCCATTACGTTACTTATCTACAGTTTAATCAAAGAAAAATTCCAACCAGTAATATATTTTTTCTGCCTCTTTCTTATGGGTGATTTGAAGGTTATAGCGTTTAGACAAGAATAAAATGACCAAAAAATATTCCTTCTCATATATATATATATATATATATATATATATATATATATATATATATATATATATATATATATATATATATAATTTTCCTTGTTTTTGAGTTAGGAGGACTAAATTTTCCCTGTTTCTGAGGGGAGATGGTAAATTTCCTCATTTCTTCAAGGGGAAGAGATAGAAAGTTACTTATTTGAGGAGACGGTGTGTGTGTGGGGGGGGGGGG
>CM035212.1:5021869-5033609 GCA_020233015.1 Callinectes sapidus | reverse complement strand
ATAGGAATGTCAGTACAAATATTCACATTCATTCCAAACATTAAGAAAACTGTGCTACGTTAATATTGTTTAAAGTTGTGTTGTAATGTAGAAAAAAAAGAAAGTAAAAGATAAAAGAAAAATAAGAGGAAAAAAGAAAAAATGCAAGAAATAGAAGGAAGTAATTTGTCCTAATGTATAATGAGTGATGTATTTGTTAATTCATAATGTTACGTGCGTGATTACTGAATGGTTTTTGTCAGTAATGAAATGTTGTAAAGTCTGCATCAAATATTCCATCACTCTCTTGGAATACGATTTTATGCACATATTTGGTAAAAGTGACACTGCAGTCTTAACCCCTTCAATACTGGGACGCATTTTCACATCTATTTTGCTTTTTATTTGTCGATTTTGTACAACTCCAGAAATTTATGTGGGGATGAAAATAGTGAAGGTTCTGGTCATTCATTTTCTGACTTCCATAAACCCTTCCTAACGTCAATGAAGTCGTGTAATCATAACCAAAAAAACTTGTGGCAAAAATGTGTCCCAGTAATGAAGGGGTCAACCAAAAAACTTTGCTAAGGTTCACTGAGTAATCTTGAGGGATTCCCACGCTTATAATCAGCCTCCTTCGTCGCCTTTACGCCATCTCCTCCCATCACACGCCCACACACACAGACACACACGCGCATACACCGGCCAATAGTTGTCAGGTCATCAGTGCCATGTGTCACGCGCCTCTGCCAACTGGTGTGTTTCTCAGGATCTTATCACCGGCTTGGCTCATCATGAATCTCCATTAACTTTGACTTTATTCATTAATTGTTTCATCTATTCTTTCATCACGTGTTACTCTATAGACACACACATTCTTAAGCGCTGAGTGACAAAAATATTGGTCTAAGCGATAGTAATAGTCGCGAAATTAAGAAAGTAGATATGAATAGTCAGGTTTCTAAGGCGTTTTCTTCCTTTAACCCCTTCAGCACTGGGACACATTTTTACCACGAGTTTTGGGTGTGATTAGACGCCTTTATTGACATCAGGAAGGGTCTATGGAGGTCAGAATAATAATGAAGAATATATGTCAAAATCTCACTACACACACTAAGCCTCATAGTACTACTACGATGGCAAGGAGATAGTTAGTCAGGTTTCCATATAAAACTTGCTGAAATCACCACGCGTATGAGATCACCAGCCCAGAATAGCACTACTGTAACTTCCACTGCAGTCTGTTGAAAGTAGAAGAGATAAGACGGCCAAACATTTCACAATATTTCTTCCCTGACGTATATTCAGAAACGCTTTGCTCTCTCTCTCACCAACACTATTTTAAAAGGCCACAGAGATGATTCGCCGGGTTCTCAAGAGTGTTTTTCCAGTGAATAATGTCAATAATGATGTTAATCTGCCACTAGAACCATAAAACCACTTGAAACCCCGCGTCATTTCAACTAAACCTTATTGAAAGTATCGTGGGTGGGTTCTCAAGAGTGATTTTCCTGTGAATGATGTCAATTATCATGTTAACCCCTTCAGTGCTGAGACACATTTTTGGTTGTGATTAGAGACGATTTTATTGACATTAGGTGTGGTCTATGGAGGTCAGAAGACTAATAACCAGAGTCTGTACTATTTCAATCCCCACATGAGTTTTTGACGCTGTAGAAAATCGATAAATAGTAAGAAGAATGAAAATGAAAATGCGTCCCAGTACTGAAGGGGTTAATTTGACACTACAACCATGAAAAACACTCTTAGAAACCCGCATCACTTCTACCATATCCTATTCAAAGTATTGGATATGCAAGTGGAAGTCTTTCAGAGCATCACCAGTCTCCAGCCAGCTTGCCCCAGCCACCCTCGCTACCCACACTATATAAAGGGGGTGCACGGGGCGGGTCTGGCCAGTTACCATCATGAGGCACAACATTGCACTTCTCCTCGCTGTGCTGGGTGAGTCACTGATACTGCACCTCACTCACACCCGCTACATCACCTTCCTAACTCAATACTCACGCCCCCAGGTCATTGACACCAATAATACCCACACCTCATCATTCAACACCAAACACCTCCCCCTTCACCCCCTCCAGCACACCTCAAGAGACAATATACTAGAGAATAGTGAAGTTTAGGAGTACTCAATAAACACGCTGGCTCCACTCCTCTTTGCCTCACCTAATACCGATGTCTGATGCAAAAACAGCCCTTATGAGGTGAGAAATACTGAATACATACTACTTAAGACAATAAAACACTGCCCCCCTTTTTTATACACCCAAACTTTCAATAACTGTGGTCTGAATGTCGAGGGTGTCTACATAGCCTTGTTCTCGCCAGGCACGTGCTGGAGTGTGGCGGCGGCTCAGTACTACGAACCCATAGAGAGTGACAATGGCATTCCGTGGAGAGGGAAGTACGGAGACATGGACATCTGCCACCACGACGTAAACTTCACCTACACTTATGCTCTGGACTTCAAGGTGAGGCGTAGTGGATGAACGCACGAGGGTAAATGATGCTGCGGCTTAATACTCATCAACTACACAAGGGTATTTCAAGCAGACGTGTCAGTTTGTGGCCAATCCTTAGCTGGGGTTGAAGAGAAAGCACCATCAATCTCACCAAGTCAGGATCGAACCCGCGCCATTATGACCACGCGCCAACCACTTTACCATAGAGCTATCCAGCCTTCAGGGGAAATAAATAGCAGTTTTCTTCCCTATCTAGCTGAGGCAGGGATTCGAACCCAAGCTCATTAAACCTGCACGGTCCCACTGCTATTTTCAATGTAAGAAGGGGAAGCTAGCTAACCACGGGTAACTTAAGGTAATAATAAAAATCCCACTAGTTTGCCAGCCCCCCTACAGGTCCAAAATAAACCAAAAGGGAAAGGATAAATGTCTTGAAACCTTCCTCTTCAATAAAGTCCTATGAAGATGGAAATACCGAAGCAGGTGTGGCATTCCCGAGTTTACCGCGGCTGAGATTATCAGTACGAGTGATAAAGAAAGAGTTGCGTAATGTTTTGTCTTGCGTGTGTTGCAGTTTGATGACCTGAACGACCTGGACAATGTGGGTGGGAATGGCGTGAAGCTGTACTGCCGAGACAGCGCTGGATCCATCTCAGGCTATGTCACCAGCATTGAGGGCAAGAGAGGAGACTGGCAAGGTGACTACAATGACCTGACTTAACCTTTCTTAACCTGACTTAACGCTTTTTTGTTTCTGTTCACTGATTTTGTCTTTTATTAACTGCCTTACTGATTGGCAAGGTGACCACACTAACACTACTTGACCTTTCTTAACCTGACCTAATGCTTTTTTGTTTCTATTCATTGATTTTGTCTTTTATTAACTGCTTTACTGACTGCTTTATCAATACTTTCCCCTTGTCTAACATCGATCTATCTGAGTGATTGACTGATATGTAAAGTGGGTCACGTTTGCCAACACTCACTCTATCATGGGAGGCCGCCTTATTACTCTCCCACACTGCCTTACCCACACCTCGCAGCCACGACTCTCCCATGTGTTATCACCTCAAGTGTATCAAGTGCATGTACGCCTTATATGTCACCTCTATGTAGCTTTACCTTGGGAGTGTTTCTTGGTTATAAGGGAAAAACCCACACATACACAACACAACACTTATCAGCTAACTAACCTTTTTGAACCCAACCTTTCTTTTGAACATTAAGAAAACTGACAAATTAGTAAGACTTTTATTCATTTATCTATTCATTTCTCACTCTTAGCAAGCCTCCCCCCCTCTTATATATAAAAGAAAACTACTCCATTCCCCCCTCCCCCCGCAACCCCAAACAGGCATCCACTCCTGCCCCCAACACGTGTACTTCAACGGGTTCCGCCTGCGAGTGTTCCCAGAGCAAGGCACGTGGGGGGATGACTTTGCCGTGGACAACATTCAGATGTCATGCGAGGATGGCACTATTATTGACGGCATGGACGGAATTCTACCCGATGTGGTGAGTGTTAGATAGGAGGAAGAGGAGGAGGAGGAAGATGAAAAAAAATAAGATAGTGAAAAAGGATAATAATCTCACTATGGTAAACTTTGCGACTCATTTTATTCCAGGAAGTGGTGAAGGAGGTGGAAGAGAAGAGTCTGGTGAGGCAGTTGGTGGAGAAGGTGGAGCGCAAGTTGGAGGTCATTAGATACACTATAGGTGAGTACAGGTATCCAGGTAACATACAGGGACATTGGGCATCCACTCGGGGTAACGGTTTCCAAATGGGTGGACTTTCAGATAGTTGGTCTCAATCAGGTGGTCTCCTTTACCCAATAAATTCTCGAAAAAGATCCACATTAAATAGAATAAAAAAAGTTTAACGCATCTTAAGGTATCAGGGAGGGCAAGAACGCGTAGTGAAGGTGTTAATGCATCTTATTCCTCCACCAATGTACCGCAGATAAGACGAGGATCCACGGTGAATGGGGCTCGTGGGCGTACTGTTCCCCCGGCATGAGCGTGGTGGGCCTTCGCACGGTGGTGGAGGAGGGACACATTGATGACGACGCGGGACTCACCGATGTTATTCTGTACTGTGCCTAGTAAACTAATAAACTACAGAACCCTCACCATCCAACACTATCTTTCCGAACCTAACCTAACCTAACCTAACTCTTTCTGAACCTAACCTAACCTAACCTAACTAAAACCCTCACCATCCAACACTAACTTTCTAAACCTAACCTGACTGAACCTAATCTACCGAGAGAAACCCAGCCACTTAACACTTTACTGAGCCTACCTGTGATACTAACACTATCACTCATACTACTGTACTATTCACAGAAGCATCGCAGCATACCATGAGCCACATTACCATTGATACCACCACTAATGTACAAAAAAGTGAACCTCAATGTAACGTAGATAAATAAAAGAATAAATAAATAAATAAATAAATAAATAAATAAATAGATAAATAAATAAATAGTTAAATAAATGAAAACATGGTGTATTAATAAAGTCATTGAATAAGATTGCCTTGTATCATTATTATATCCACCATTCCTTAACAACACCTCACCGTAACCACGACAAACTGTATCTTCTTTCCTGAACTGTTGAAAATGTATTAATAAAACCCTTAAATAAAATTACCTTATATTATCACTATATCCATCATTCCCGTTTAACACCTCAATGTAACAACGCCTAACTCCATCTATTATTTTCTTCTATTTACACACTGAGGGATTTTTTATGGGAATTTATGGGGTAAAGGAGACGTCATAATGAAAACTTCCCATCTGAAAGCCCACCAGTCCAGGAACCGTTACCCCGAGAGGAAGCCCTGCCCCTCGAACCGTGGCCAGGATACGAACCCATGCGCTATCATACGCTAAACAGGATAACACACGATTGTGAACCATTAACGATACAAATCTATTAACCAATCAAATATATC
The DNA here is from genome assembly GCA_020233015.1 of Callinectes sapidus. Classification (NCBI taxonomy): domain Eukaryota; kingdom Metazoa; phylum Arthropoda; class Malacostraca; order Decapoda; family Portunidae; genus Callinectes; species Callinectes sapidus. The sequence continues at coordinate 5,028,179 of CM035212.1, read as the reverse complement.
AGGGAAAAAAAATCTTGGAAAACCCCCTGATAACCTCCACTAACCCTTTACACGACGCAACACATATGAGAACACGAATTTACTTGGAATACCTCAAAACACACCAGTCATTTCCACTTTCTATTAATCAATCAATAATAACAGGAAAAAAAACCTTGGAAAATCCCCTAATAACTTCCACTAACCCTTTATACGACACAACACATTTAGGATCACGAATTTACTGGGAATACATCAAACCACGCCAGACATTTCCACTTTTATTGCCACCACTAAGGAGTCACCCACAATGCAGCACAGGTAAGTATCACTATCACTGCCTGGCTTTCGTGGGGCTTTCCATTGAGGAGCAGAAGGTGAAGAAGGACACAGCATCTTCCTCTCCCTCCCTTCCCCCCATCAACTCCCGCCCACCACATTAAGTACAGCAGAAAATAACAGCGTCAGTAATCCCCGCGTCGTCGTCCAGTGGGTGGTTGTCCTCGAGTCGCACCTGCAGCCCGCATACCTTGCCGGAGGAGCACGCCCGCCACGTCCCCCAGTCCCCATAGTCCTTGGTGTGGGCTGACGGAGTGACGACTATTTGTACTATTTCAATCCTTATATACAATCGCCAAATAAGCAGAATAAATATGAAGAGGTTACTACTACTACTGCTAATAATAATAATAATAATAATAATAATAATAATAATAATAATAATAATAATACTATGGCCACGTGTCTGTCTACTAACCAGAGCGTTGAAGGTTCATGTACACTGCTTCCATCTCCCTTCCTTCAATCTTAGTCATTTCACGAGCCACGACTGGACTCTGAGGGCGGAGAGAGAGAGAGAGAGAGAGAGAGAGAGAGAGAGAGAGAGAGAGAGAGAGAGAGAGAGAGAGAGAGAGAGAGAGAGAGAGAGAGAGAGAGAGAGAGAGAGAGAGAGAGAGAGAGAGAGAGAGAGAGAATCCGAGAACGACAATATAGCGACACTTTTCAGATTTTTTCTCTATATAAGCACGAACGCATAAAACGAATCCCAAAGTGACAACATAACGATACTTTTTCAGACATTTTCCCTCAGTAACCACAAATGAACCCCTAAAACGACAACAAAACGACGATACCTTTTCAAATATTTTCCTTCAGTAACCCCTCCAAAATAAATCTCAAAAAAACAAAAATATAACGACACTTTTTCAAATATTTTCACCCAATAGCCACACACACACACACACCCACCCTCACCCACACACACCCACACACACACCTTGCCTCCCTTATGGGGTTCACCGTAGAGGCCATCCAGCACCTTACCGCCGGAACACCTCATCTGCAGGTTGTCCATGCCCAGATCGTCACCAAGTGTTCCCTGGTCAGGCACCACGTTGGCCCGCACGCTTGTCATGTGTTCACTAAGAGGACACGACCGCATGCCTGCACCGCCCGCCCAGGAACAGAAGTACTTAGTGGTGAAGGAGTGAAGGAGTGAAGGAGTTATTTAGTGAAGTGATGGATTATTTGATGAGAGAGAGAGAGAGAGAGAGAGAGAGAGAGAGAGAGAGAGAGAGAGAGAGAGAGAGAGAGAGAGAGAGACACGCACTACCCACCCTGCCACTGGCCGAAGCTTCCCTCAGCGCTGATAAGGATGTTGCTAAGAGCGCCCTCTGGAGTCTGGCAGTACATTCTGATGGCGTTCACACTTGTGTCGTCCAGGTAGCCCAGACCAGAGTACTGCAACACACACACACACACACACACACACACACACACACACACACACGCACACACACACACACACACACACACACACACACACACACACACACACACACAATTTATACGTATAGATGGCTTTGGTAAACTTGATTTTTTAAGGTTATTTTCACGTATACCATAGAATAATTTCATTTTTCTTGATTCACCTCTCATAGACAGTCGGCATTCTGAACTTACTCAAACTCATTGGGGAAAATAATATCAATTTCTTTCATTCACCGTCAAGAAAAGAAAAAAAAATATATTCTTCACTTATTCAAACGTAAAACAAAACCTGCACTAACTCTTACACTCACTCACACAAACACAAACACACACACAGAGTCAAATATATCAATTTCACACATCATTACTTTAATCTCGAAGGCGAAGGCGTAGGAACCATCGCTACACAATTCGATGGGGCCCCACTTGCCCCTGTTCAGCCCATTGTCAAGGTTGAGACTCTCGTGCACGCCCCTGGGTACCGTCACCCCAGCGTTGGTCACCCCTCCTTAGTGCAGCGAAAATAGGAAAAGTCACAACGAAAAAAAAAAAATATATATATAGACTATTTTACCGTCAATTTGTAAGATTTATAAACTGAGATTAATTTTTTGGGGCGAGAGTCACTGTGTCTTACCAAGGGCGAGAAGGGGAAGAAGGAGAGTTAGAGCTGTCATGATGTTAGTGAGATGATCTGCTGACTGCCTCTCTCTATCTTCCTACACACTCACTTTATAGACCAGAGCTTATCTTCTTCCTCCTCCTCCTCCTCCTCCCCCTCCTTCTCCTCCTCGCAAAACACACGCAACTCAATTTGTCAAGAGGGGCAAGAGTCTTTACGTAAACATAACACACACACACACACACACACACACACACACACGTTATCATTATTTTTCCATATTTTGTACTGTAATAAATGCACCACCACCCCCCCCCCCAACCACCGCTACCACCACCACCACCACCACCACCACCACCACAACAACAACAACAACAACAAAGTGAGACGAATGAATTAAATGGAAAATTACCTCACATACCCCCCCCCCCCCCGTCTCTCTCTCTCTCTCTCTTTCTCTCTCGGTGAGACCCAACATCTGTGACGGATAAGACGAGGTTATTTGTACAGAGGCGTACCTTTACTTCTCTGTACACCCCCCTCCACCCCCCACCCCCCCTGACCCCCTCCCCGCCTTTAAATACTCGTATACATATATAAACACAATGATAATAGAATACTTTACTGAGAGGCGATTTTTGTTAAGATTATATAAGGTTGAAACTTTCGTATTTCTTATTCGGAGGCAAAAATAATGAAAAGTATGAATGGAGAAATGTGTAATGGCTATATCACCACCGCCACTACCATCACCACTTCACCACCATCGTAAGCTGCAAGATTAAAGCTTCACTCTCCTCTCACCACCAGAAAACAGCCGCCCCTAACCTCAATGACTGAGTGAAATGTCTTGTCTTATCTCTCATCTCTACTCTCATACTCTCATACTCTACTACTCTTCGGTACTTATTATATTGCAACCAACACACACACACACCTTGAAAATTTACCTTCACAAAAAATAAATAAATAAAATAACGACTTTTTTTACGCAAGAAGGGAGTCTGGCCGAGGGCAAAATAAAAAAGGTGATTAAAAAAAAGGCCCACTGAGTTGCCAGTCCCCAAAAAACGTTTATAAAAGATTGAAGGCATTTTTCGGTTTAATAATACAGGTCAGATATTCACACTTTTATTTGTACCACTACCAGACGTCAATAAAAGGTCTTTGTAATGGCAGGTGTTATGGTGGAAAATGCCCTCCTTGTTCTCTCCACACCTGTACTGCCATCACTAACAACACTAACCATTCATCACGTGTGGCTGGAAGATACTCCCATATCCATTCACCTCACTGACATCAAATAAATCTTCCATGACATCTTTCTTGTCTTCTTCACTTTTTTGTTGGTAAAATAAAAATAAAACTCATATTCATAACAGGCGTGGTTTCAAGGCATTTACACCTTTAACTAACTACATCTTCAGCGACAAATCAAGTCTTAAAACCTCAAAATGGCCGCTAAAGTCTTGTAGTTCTAAGAGTACAAGAGTGTAAATATTTTCTCTCTCCTTCTCTCTCTTCGTTCCTCGCTCATTCAGTCACTAAGCGCAGCAGAACATGGTTACATCAGTCACTCCGGCGTCGTCTTCCAGCGGGTGGTTATTCTGGAGTCGAACCTGCAGCCCACAGATCTTATTGCTCCCGGAACACGCCTGCCACGTCCCCCAGTCACCGTAATCCCTCGCGTGGGCTGGGCAGAGGGTAAAATAGTCACGCATCGTATTAGCACAGAATCTTAAGCATGTCACTTTTTATTAGACGAATTTCTGGTCTTGTACTTCAGCCATTATCTCGTTAGTAGTAAATTTGAAGCTGCTGATGAGTCAATTGGTAAAGTTAAATGACAAGACCAATTTCGGGAGGTTAAGAGGGATTTTTAAGACTAGAAATTCGTCTAAGGGAAAAATCACATACTTAAGAGTCTCTGTTGACATGTATTGGGTAGTGAGGAGTGTGTGTTGTGTTTCATTATCGATGTTTTGTATTATTTCCTTCACGATTCACTGTTCCCACACCTGTTTGCTCACCTGCCCTTGGAATCTTCACGTGCACGGCCTCCACCTTCCTGCCCTCCACCTCAGTTATCTCACGCGCCACTATGGAGCTCTGCGTGGTTAGGTAAGGAATGTGGAATAAAAAGTATTGACGAAAATAGGACGAAATATACATGCCCACATAGCCAGACTGATTCGTTCACGCACACACACACAGAGACACTTCTTGGCTCTTTGGAAAAACCGCGACAAAGTAAACGAAATCCACAGACACACACGCAGTATAGGCAAGGCGAAGGCACGCATCCCACCAACCCAACATAACAGACACACTTCTCTTAAGCATGTCACTTTTTCTTAGACGTATTTTTGGCATTAAAATCTTGTACTTTAGCCATTATCTTATCAGCAACTTCAAATTTACTGCTGATAAGATAATACCAACAGTACAACACCAACTTCGGAATATTAAGATAGACTTTAAGACCAGAAATACGTTTAAGAAAAAGTTACACTAAAATATCTCTTAATACGTGACCAAAAGCTTCATAACAAAGAAAAGGACAACTCCCCCCCCTCCCTCCCCCAACACACACACTCTTTCAACCGCCCCACACACCATCACACAACACAACACACCTGTCCAGCCTTCTGTGGTGTCCCGTTAAGGCCATCCAGAACAAGACCACCAGAACACCTCATTTGTAAGTTGTCCATGCCCAAGTCATCACCAAGAGGCCCCATGTCAGGCACCACGTTAGCGCGCATGGCTGTCATGAACTCACCACCACTACACGTCCTCATGCCTGGTGACCGAGGGAGTGTGACTTGGTGAGAATGTGAATGAGTGGTGAGTGAGACGTGGAGAGAGTGTGAGGGACGAGATAATGAGGCAGGGATGTTTATTTTGGTGATGGTGAGGTGGATGTGAGGAAGGAAAGGAGGGAATTCAGAAGGGAAAGGATAATAATGATGGTGAATGGGAATAGATGATGGTGTAAATGTGATAGCTGAGAGAGATAGAGAGAGACAAAATCAAATGACTTAAAAAATAGTAACAATATTAAAAGAAAAAGCAAGAAAAATCCACCAATTAAGAAAAAAAAAACACGAAACACGAGAAAAAAAAGTAAAATAACTCAGTAACATAAAACAATACAAAAAACAACTAAACATACACACGGGGAAAAGAAACACACGTAACTCACCACGCCACTGTCCATAACTGCCCTCAGAACTGGTAAGAAGATCAGTGAGGGAAGCGTCGACAGTCTGACAGTACAGTCTGATGGCGTTCACACTTGTATCGTCCACGGAACCAAGGCCAGAGTACTGCAACACACGCACACACACACACACACACACACACACACACACACACACACACACACACACACACACACACACACACACACACACACACACACGAGGGTCAATGTTTCTAAAGGTTGATGGTGTTTGAGTTTGCTAAGTTGAGATTTTTGTATGTATGATAGATGTGGGTGTTTTTAGGTGTTACTGAAGGGAGAGAGAGAGAGAGAGAGAGAGAGAGAGAGAGAGAGAGAGAGAGAGAGAGAGAGAGAGAGAGAGAGAGAGAGAGAGAGAGAGTATCAGATGTACAGTAAATAACAAATACATCACAAACACAACTCAAAAAGAACAACGAAATTAGACCAAATACACAATATAATTTCACACGCGAGTTATTATTATTTATTTTCTTCTTATTTAATCCCTCTTACTTTGATCTCGAAGGCGAAGACGTAAGAATTCGGAGAGCAGATTTCGACGGTTCCCCACTGGCCTCTGTTCAATCCGTTGTCCAAATGAAGGTTCTCCACAACACTCCTCGGTCTTGTCACAGCGCTCGTCACCATCCCCACCCACCCTTCAGAGTATGCGATGATCAGTAAACACTCTCTCTCTCTCTCTCTCTCTCTCT
>CM035212.1:4974038-4985637 GCA_020233015.1 Callinectes sapidus | reverse complement strand
GAGAGAGAGAGAGAGAGAGAGAGAGACATTATTTTACCATGAGTTTAGGGTGTGATTAGACGATTTTATTGACGTTAGGAAGGGTTGACGTTAGGAAGGGTGTATGGAGGTCAGAAGATTAATGGCCAGAGTCTGTACGGTTTTAATCCCCACATGAGTTTCTGAAGCTGTATACAATCAACAGAATAGATTTGAAAACGCGTCCCAGTATTGAAGGGGTTAAAAACAAGACACTTCAATATACCAGGTCATTGCCACCTTACCTCTTGTCTCTGGTCATCCTCCATCTGCGGCTCAGGTTGTAGGGCGAGGTACCTCAAGCTGCCCTTCGTCATTGCCTCCCACTTGAAGCCTAAAGAGTCGTCAGGCGTCGGGTTCCTGATGGAGGGAGGGAGGGAGATTAGATGAAAGTTCCTGGTTTGTAATTTTGTTGGTTTAAGATATTTTCATGGTGGTGGTGATGGTGGTGATAATTATTAATATTATCTTCCCCTTTTTTCCATCATTTCCTTTACTTCTTCACCCACTGATACTCCCGAACCAACTCTACAACCACACACAACAAAATAATAAGGGAAAAAAGGAAGTAATATCTGCAGCCCAAACATTCCTTTCACCAGCTCTACTCCTCTTACCCAGTGGCGGCAAAGTTAGTCCACAGTTTGAGCATAATTTTCCTCATCTTCAGGTCTGTCTCATTTTCTAGTGGCTGGAAGATTGGCCCACCTTCGAAGAGGTAGAACAAGTCGTCCACGTGAGGAATCCCTAGTAAAAAAGAGAAATTAGTTGAGTTAGCCATGAAATATACCAGTTTTCTATTTCAGAGGTGGGAAGGTAGACAATGGAAATGGTTTGAGTAACTAAAACATTGGGGGATTGTGGCATGATTAGAAGGGAGAAGGGAGGGAAGGAAGGGGGAAGGGAGAAAAAGAGAGCGAGAGAAAGGGAGGGAAGAAAGTGATACACAGGGTAGGGAGAACGATAGACACTACGGCATTCATTAACCCCATCAGTACTGGCACGCATTTTCCTATTTACTCTGCTTAATTCTTTTGCGATTTTATTCATCTTCATAAACTTACATGCGTATTAAAACAGCACAGAGTCTGGCTATTAACCTTCTGACTTCCATACACTTCTCCTGTCAATAAAACCGTCGAGCCACACCGAAAACTCAAAGTAAAAATGTCTCCCAGTACTGAAGAGGTTAAATCCACCCTAACCTAACTTCACCTACACTATTCCCGCCCACCGCATCACAACACTATACTCACAATGCCTTCCAATATCGAGATCGTAGAAGTCTGTCATTGAGCGGCCTCCTTTGTACTTCAGCTCGTATCTGTAGGTGGTGTTCTTGAAGGGCGCGACTGAATTGGAGTAAAGCTGTGAGGTGAGGTCATGCGCAACAGCAAAGTGGCGGTCGGAGAGCATCTGCATAGGAAGAGAAGGAGGATTAGTTGTTGTTTTTAATGTAAGAGAGAAAAGATGGCCAAGGGTAACAAAAGCAATGGAAATATAGCCCACTTATTTGCCAGTTCCCTTAGAGGTCCATAGAATTAGCCAAAACACAGGGACAGGTCTTGAGTGAGGAGTGGCAGGAAGAGAAGGAGAATGATTTGGTGGTTAAGTGAGGTGAAGGTAAAAAAAGGAACAGGAGGAGAAGGATTACTGAGGTTTGGATAGGTTGAGAAGGAAGAGGAGCACAAAGAAGAGGAAAAGAGAGAAGAAAGAAATAATTGTCACCAGTCAAAAGAAAATAGAAAGATAAAAAAGACCAGTAAACGTAAACTAAGCTTAATGAGGAAGCTATTGGTGAAGGCACAAATGAAGCCTCACTCTGGACACGTCGTCAGCATGTTCGGCATCGAAGTTGAGTCCTCCCAGGTAGCGGTCGAAGATCATGACGGTTTGGTTGAGAGGGGCGATGTCATCAGGGCGGAACTCCAAACTGAAGGGGCCTTTCCTCACGAAGTCGTAGGATAGCTTGGCGCGTTCCAGCTCATTGGCGTACATCACTGAGAGTACCGAGACAAGGAGGCGTGAGGGAAGCCACGGAAAGATTCTTAGACAAGGGAACATGCAAGAAGTTTATACCGTCTCCTACATGAAAATTATTGCATTATGAACTTATACTTTTACATCGCCTCTTGTCACTTCGTTTCTCTCGAGCAGTTGCTATTTTTAAAACCTAATCTACCTCTAAATTCCCCTAAAACACTTCCCCTTTTTGTTATTCTATCTCAAAATTCCCCTTAAAACCTTCCTTTCCATCTCATATTGTCCCCCCAAGCCCCCCCCCTCCAACGCCCCGCCCCGCCCCGCCCAGACACCCACGTACTGAGAGCGAAAATGGCGCCTTCGTCCCGCGTGATGCCAGTTATGAGATCCACTCGCTTGTGTCGCCCCTCCTTCATCAGGAAGTTGGGGTGTTCTGGGAGGTACTGGCCGTCCACTCTCGGGCCCAGGAGCAGAGGGAAGAAGAGCCACTCCTGCGGGAACAGTTACGACACTTTTACTTGTTCCACAGTTACCCACAGTCTTTAAGCTGCGTAGAAGTTGTAAAATAAACCCTTTTTTTCATGCATTCCTTTCTCACAGATGCTGATAAAGATCTTATATATACATTGATAGTGATGTGGTGTTAATAACTGTCTCCTATCACAGTGAAAGAGTTAACGCGCGTCACTCCGTACTAAACCCAAAATAAAGTCCAATATACTTCACCACACACGGCGCAGTGGCAGAATACTGACATTGAGGTGTTGAGGGATGTTAGCGAGTTTCAAGGCGTCCACTCCTTGTAGACACTCGATGAGCTTCTCGCTGCCCTCGTCTATGGTGCAGTTGAACACCACCCCCGCGTACTCTGCCACAGCGGCGTGCTTGGCCCCCATCGCCCAGGGACACAGCGCGCTCCCAGAGTGTAGGATGGCTCGCTTGAACATACCTGAGAGAGAGAGAGAGAGAGAGAGAGAGAGAGAGAGAGTCAGTATGTTAACTTTCCACTGCGATAAAAACATAGTAACCAACAATGCATCAAATCAACAAGACAACCAAATTAACCACAAATTAAGAGTTGAAAGAGGATTGATATCAGTGCCGGTGCCATTCTCGAGTGCCACTGACCAATAGATTTAGGCGTGAGTATCTGGTAGTGCACTGAGGCTGCCCCGGCACTCTCTCCGAACAATGTGATGGTGAGTGGGTCTCCTCCAAACTTGTGCACGTTCCTCTGTATCCAGGAGAGAGCGAGGGTTTGGTCCTTCAGCCCCATGTTGCCGGGAGCCACGTCGTCTTCAGTGGAGAGGAAGCCTGGGGAAGGAAAGAAGAAGGGCTTGTATAAGTGACTTGACTTCCGGGATCTTTTATATGACGTGGTGCCTATAGACTTTTGCTCCTTCAGTACTGAGACGCAGTTTCGTATTCATTCTGGTTACCATTGCGAGATTCTATGCTGCTTCAGAAACTCATACGGAGATTAAAACCGACTGTAGCCATTAATCTTTTGACCGCTTAGTGTCAGTAAAAGCGTCTAATCACACCAAAAATTCATGGTAAAAAGATGTCCCAGTAATGAGGGAGTTAGAGGTGGCTAAACTTCTCATCTGGCTTTTAATACGAGGTTACTAGACTTTCTTACCTGATCGCATTCATTTGGTAATTGAACTAGTGTGCGCTGCCAAAACAAAGCCATGACACTGTCCTTAGAAGCGTCAGGGACAGAACACGTTCCCTTACTTACCAAGGACACCAAGACGGTACTGTATGGTGACGACAACCACGTCTTCATTAAGCAGTGGGTGGGGCGGGTACTCTGATGTGGAGCCGCAGACGAAACCTCCACCGTGTATGTATACCATGACGGGGAGGTGGGGCCGCGTGTCCTTGGCCTGTGTGAGGAGGAGAAGGAGGATCATTGTATATAGAGAGAGAGGCATATGGACAGGTTACGGGATATGGTGACAAGAAACACAGCGGTAAGAGGGTAAGTTTATTCCAGACTAGTCCTGCGTGTATATAGCTTCTTTAGGATATAGGATAGGATAGCTTCTTTAGGGGGAACACTGAGGAAGCTACACGTGAAACTAGTCATGCATAAACTCACCTCTTACCTCTGTGTTTCTTGTCACCTCCTCCCCTAACCACTGTATCGTTAAATCTGAAGAAAAGCTCTTATTTCCATTGTACTGGACTTCTCTCGTGTCATCATTGTTTGTATAGACACACTAAAGAAAAGTACGAGGTTAGTTTTGTCTTCTCCGTAACATTCCCTGCCTCACCTTAGGAGTAAAGATGTTGAGGTAGAGGCAGTCCTCGTCACCCTGCATGTCTTGACCAAAATTGAGTGTGTCCATAGAGGACAGCTGGGGACAGGGTGGTGGAGGCGTGGATCCGTCCCTCACGCCGCCCCACCCGGAGAGCAGCTGGGGTTCCTGTACAGAGATATCCGTGTTATTGTCACTCTTGTTGAGGATACAGACTATATAGGAGCATTGTGAGTGAACGTAAGTACATCTATAGGAATTGGTTTTCAAGTGGAGGAGTAGATCAATGGAACGAAGTCGGTAATGAGCCTTGAAAAGTGTAGAGAAATTCGTGGTTCGGTGGTTATAACTGGATATAATAGGTACGAGATATCTGTGGGCTTGATGGTTTCATGCAGCTCCACTTATGTTCTTAGAAAATGGTAATAAAAAGCTTCAATCCTCTCTAAAACTTCCTAGGGATTGGCATCTTAGTGGGGCTTGTCAACCACCTTTTTTTTACCTTGGCCAGATTCTCCTCCTGCACTGAAATAACTAAATAAACAAATGGAGAGAGGAAAGGTTAGTGTAGCGAGTAACAGTACATGTAACGTGACTCACCTTGAAGCGCAGTTCCCCGACAGGCGGCTTGGCATAAGGAATGGAATAGTAGGAGAAGAATGGCTTTCCTTCCGTAGACCTTTCGCGGATACCAGACACCTTTCCCGTGGACGTCATGATTATAGGCACCTCCCCTTCTTCATCTCTCTCAATAGGGGTCACCAGCCTCTCATCCTCCTTTTCCTTCTTCTTAAATACCCTCTCCGGTCTTTCCACCTCTACTATAACCTTCTTCACTTCCTCCTCACCCTCCTTCGTCTCCTCCACCTTCGTTTGCTCTTCCGCCGCCGTCACCGCCTCCTCCGTCGCCGCCACCTTCAGTAGTGTCGCCCCCACGAGCAAGATTAGAAGAAAAACCCTCATCTTGCCTTCTGTGGGAATAGAGACAGGGTTGGGTTGGGTTGGGTTGGGTTGGTTAGGTTAGCTTTGGTTTCCTTTGGTTTTCAGTGAGATTATGTTCGCTAACCCCCTCAGTACTGGGATGCATTTTCTTATTCCTTGTGCTTTAACTTTATTGACATCAGGAAGGGTTTACGGAGTTCAGAAGGTCAATGGCCAGAGTTTGTACTATTTGGATCCCCACATGAGTTTCTGAAGCTGTATAAAATCGACAAATGATAAGAAATGCATCATAGTACTGAAGGGGGCTCAACATGCATATCTATAACCCCCCCACCCCACCCCACCCCACCCCCCACCTCTCAGTCAATGTCTTTACTCCCTGACTGTTACTGGGGTCTCGCTGGTACTCCCCTCCCCTCCCTTCCCACAGTCTCTCACCCCTCTGGCCCACCACACGCTCAAGGTTAAGAGGGGAGATAACATTCGTCTCAAGCCTCCCGCTACGCATTTTTTTTCCTCATAAGTTGTATATCTCACGGACTTTAATGGCGTCTTGCAGGGAGTGCCACGTAGCGTATACTGAACCGCCCGCCACATGGAAACCTGACCGCTTTTATCATCTCCCTCAGATTCCTATGTTTTTATATAGTTTTTTTTTTCCTTGCGTTTTTATATTTACTCTGCTTATTATTTGGCGATTTCACACAGCTTCAGAAACTCATGTGGGGACTAGAATAGTACAGACTCTAGCCATTAGCGCATTCAGTACTGGGACACATTTTTTACCACGAGGGTCAAGCATGATTGTGGGAGTTTATTGACACTATGGAGGTCAGAAGATTAATGGCCAGTGTCTGTACTTGTCTAATCCCCACATGAGAGTCCGACTCTGTATAGAGCCGACAAATGATAAGAAGAATAAATATGAGAACGCGTCCCAGTATTGAAGGAGTTAAGAGTGGGGATGCTTAAGATAACTGCGAGCGTTTTTACTATTTTCATAATGAGTTATGTATCCCTCTTATCGATTATCACATGTATTGCCTAATTCTAAAGGGTTGATGTACTGGATATCATCGGGAATCCTTGCAATCCGTTGTGAACTCTCTGTAATCACGTAGAAATCCACAAAACTCCTATTAAATCCCAGAAACCCTCTTATAAACTCTTCAATCAATCATGGGGGGGCTATACTACGGAAGGACGCTACCACCCATATCCTATGACACCATTTCCAGCGGTCATGCCTCGCGAGTCCCCATGCAGGCTCCCTTCCCGTAATGAGTAACTCCCAGCAGGAAGCATCGACTTGCCGTGTCTCGCTAATACATCACCTAGACTGTCCTTCTTCCTTCCTCCACGCGTCTATTACATGCCTTGGGAACGCTCTCTCAAGATAGCGGAGAGACAAGTGCCTGCCGTTATCTGGATCCCTCGCTGTCGTCACGTAAGCAGGCGTGGGGGCGGTGTGGGGGAGGCGTGGAGGGAGGGAGCAGCTATCAGTAAGTCCTCAGGATCAAGGCCTGTTATTTTCGGCTCTGCTCTCTCACCGTGACTGTTCTTCAAGGCCACAGAGATGATTAGCCGGTTTTTCAATGACTTTTTTTCCGTTTAACAATGTAGAAATCGTATTAATCTGTCATTAGATTGGTAGAAATGCTCTTCACTTCCCTCTTGACGAATGGCACCCTTCCGGTATTCCCACATTTGTAACAGTATACAGACACGTTATTAAGCTTTAACCCCCTCTATAGTTAGACGCATTTTTATATTTATTGTGCTTGTTATTTGTCGATTTTATACAGCATCAGAAATTCGTGTGGAGATCAAGAGAGTAGAGAGTACGGCCTTTCTGACCTCCATAGACCCTTTCTAATGTCAATTAAATCCTCTAATCATACCCAAACCTCGTGGTACAAAAATAAAAAATATGTCCCAGTACTGACGAGGTTAAGGCATCAAATGGTGGATAATCTTCTTGTTTCTTCTTCTTTTTGGAGATTGACACTTTCACTGAGTCTTTTTCACAGTCCTTTCCTTCCCCTAGCTAGAGTTCCTTCTCATATGGAAAGAAAAGTACACAGGAACATTGGAATAGAATGTAAAAGATATATGAAACTAATTAATCTCAACAAAACATCTCAAATAATTAATGTTGAATGATTTTAATGTCACGTCTCTTATTTCTGATTCTGGTAAGACTAATCATGCGAAAATCTTTGTTGAGAGAGAGAGAGAGAGAGATAGAGAGAGAGAGAGAGAGAGAGAGAGAGAGACTTACGGCGGTGGTGAAGGGCGTGTGGTGGTCGCTGGTCCAGTCCTCCCAAGGCTGTGAGTCGCCAGTGTGTGTTCAAACTCTGATCGTTGGTGTATGCTACTGATAATACCTCCCCCCCTCGTCCCCACCTCCCCCCTCCTGCCCCCACACCCTTACCCTCGCCCCTCCTACATCCCATTGAGTCCTCCTCCACCCCAGAACCCCCCCATCCCCCCACACACACACACTTGACTGCTCTCTCGTTGCACACGCCGTCTCTCTCTCTCTCTCTCTCTCTCTCTCTCTCTCTCTCTCTCTCTCTCTCTGCTCTTATCTTTTCGTAAATAAGTGATAAATTAAAGATACACTTTCTTTAGCGCTCTCTCAATAGCAATACAGACTAAGGAAACACTAAGACAAGGAATACAGGAAAATTTACCACAGCAACACATTCCAGAGACAGAGACGAAACAGCTGCACATAAACATACCTCAATATACACAACAGGTCACAAATCAATCACAACTACTTTTGGTCCTTGTTATAAAATACATTGTCTTTTGACCAATACAGTTTAGGAAGGGCACGGAGATTAGGTATAGTAATTTTATAAACTTTTTGATCATGCATATTCGATATCCATAGACCCTTCCTAATGTCAACAAAACTCACACCTAAAACTAATGTGTCCCAGTACTGAAAAATTAAACCACTGCTAACCCACTCATTAGCGACACTAACTAAACATCCTCTTCTATTTCCAGTACCTCTCCGAACTGAGCGTTGACAAAATCGAAGAGGGAGGGCGCGTCCTCACACGGGTACGCCTCTGCAGGAGTGGCGCACGCGAGAGTATCCTGGCTGAAGATGGTCTGGTTGCCGCAGACGAAAGAGAACATGTAAGTTTGCTTGAGGTCTCCCGTGGCGTCAAAGAGCGGCATACACACGTGGTACACTTGGCAAGCGTTATCCACGTCTGCGTAGTAGCCATAGGGGCGGTTGTCGCAGCTGAAGGAGGTCACTAAGGGGTTGATGAGAATGTCCTGGTAATTTAAGGGGAAAGACCAGCGGAAGTTTGCCAGACCGAATGCGAATAGCGGCAAGAGCAGGAGGGCGGGACGCAGCATGGTGGTGGTGGTGGTGGTGGTCTGAGGGAAGAATATATAGGTGTATTAGCAGGTACTGTGTCGGTGATGGTGATGGTGGTGGTGGTGTTAGCAATGGTAGTCATCTCAAAACATGCGAAGTAAGGGAGTGTATAATTGTTAACATGTGGATATGAAGCCAGTCTTTTTATTTTTTTATTTTTTTAGATGTTATATATATAGTGTTTGACTTCAGGATATGAACCTCACGCTTACACATTCCAAGCTTTCATGCCACTCTCGCCCTACGCTGACCAACACTAAAGTCACCTACACACAACACAAGTGGTGCTAACCAATACACTATTTTAATCCACACCTGAGTTTCTGGAGACGAATAAAAAGAATAAATATGGGAACGTGTCCCATTACTGAAGGGGTTAAGTGTGGCGGACGAGAGGAGTGTGTGATTAAGAGTAGACAGGTGTGGCGGTGGGAAGGTTCCTTATTTCTTACCTGTTGTAGCTGAGGAAGGAACTGAAGGGACAGAGGGAAGCTTGCTCATTTATATACCTGTCCATCCTGCCCACCTTTCCTGACCTTTGCCTCACACACACACACACACACACACAACTGTTTTTTTTAGTTGTTTCCTATTATTTATTTATTCACTTATTTTGGTGTTTTGTGGCTGATCACTTTCTTAATCCTTCGACGCAACTGTTGTCGACTCTGAGAATTACATTGGTGAAAATTACATTGGTTCGTTTCATGTAAGTGGAATTAATAGTTTTAAGCTCCTTTTAGTGTTCACAATAATTAATGTAAATCATCTTTCCTATTTGTTTGACATTACTCTCTCTCTCTCTCTCTCTCTCTCTCTCTCTCTCTCTCTCTCTCTCTCTCTCTCTCTCTCTCTCTCTCTTTCCGTTCACTCAAGGATTAAGCATCAACATCTTTTAAATTCATACTTTGACTTTACATTCTACCACCACCACCACCACCACCACCACCACCACCACCACCACCATTTTAACTATTACTTCTGTTACTATCATCGGCAGTTCTGGTGGTGGAGGGGCTACTCAACTAAACTACTACTACTACTACTACTACTACTACTACTACTACTACTACTACTACTACTACTACTACTACTACTACTACTACCACTACTACTACTACTACTTTTCTTCTTCTTCTACAGCTCTCACCTTGAATGCCTTGCCTGTCTAGTGTCTTCTTCCTGACCTTGGGGGGAGGTTGCTGTGCCGACTGGTGGTCAGACGGGTCCAGTCAGGTCATGGGAGGTCAGAGGGGGGGGCGGGATACACACACACACACACACACACACACACACACACACACACACACACACACACACACACACACACACACACACAAAGGATAAATCAACTCACAGTTCTTTAGTCATGTCTTTGTTTATCTCTCATAACATAGTATCGTAAATATACCTCCCCATCCATATCTTACTACTTAAAATTTTCTCGTATAATTCTTTCTTTCTTACCTCTTCTTCCTTTTATTCTTCATTCAATTTTTTTATCACTAAGTGTTTCCTCTCCTCCCCTTTTCTTCATTCAAACTCAATGCAGCTTGTAATTTCTTCTCCTTTTTTTATCTTTTCAATCTAAACTGACCATTGCCTCCTCCCGTGATGCCCCTTACGTCTTCTTTCGTCTATTTCTCGCAAAGAGCGCCCGGTATGGCGGTATTAGTAGTAGTCACCAGGCGGCGACTCGGATCAATCCGGACCAGTAGGACATAGTGAGGTACCGGGTTTATGATGTTCGGTTCAGCTGGACTCCACCTGGCAAAGAGAAAAAACGAGTCAGTGGAAGTGATAACAGTAACAAAACATGGATTTCTGACATTGGCCCTTATAGTTATGAGCTCCAGCATTATTAGAGGTGTATAAAACACAGTCACACAGGTGTTGTAATGACTCACAGATGGGACAACAGGTTCATGGGAGTACCGTCCACCCATTTCCACACGCCAGAGAAGTCCCTGCCGCCCACCCAACAGGGATACGTTGATAACGCTGTTGAAGGAAGGCAAAGGCTTTTAAAAATTCATAAGGGGATTAGAATAGTACAGACTCTGGCCATTAATCTTCTGACCTCCATAGATCCTCTCTAATGTCACTAAAATCGTCTAGTCACACCCAAAACTCGTGGTAGAAAGGCATGCCAGTACTGAAGAAGCAACACCTGCAAGACACGGGCTGAGGGAAGCAATACGTACGCTCCTTAAAGGTGTCTAGGTAATCAGAGACAGCTCGCATCTTGTCATGGTCTTCCAGAATGATTAAGTCTCCGCCGTGCTTCTGACAGTCACTTCTCGCTGAGTCCCACGAATGAAGAGTCGCATTGGTGTCGCCGATCAGGGCCACCACGCACCACTTGTTGGCCAGAGCCTTGAAGGGCGGCGTGCAGGCTGAAGGGTGAAGAGTGAGGGGTGAGGGCTGTGTTAATAGGGTGAGGGAAGGAGGGAGGTGAATTGAGATAGGGGCATCACACTCACGCACACAGATAGATAGTAGATATATAGTTTATTGACAACAGCTTTCTTGTTAACACATTGCAAACTCATGAAAACCAACGTATATTAAAATTCAGCTAAACTACAGTCCACCAATTAAAGAAACTAATTTATAAACTCACTGAAGCAGAAAAAATAACTAAATACCGATAGTTTTTTTATTTTTTTCTGTATAATAAACCAATACTCACTCAAAGCGAGGGTGGCGGGGAGTGTCGCTACCACCAACACAGCTGTCAGTGCCGTCACATACTTTGCCGCCATGGTGTCTCTCTCTCTCTCTCTCTCTCTCTCTCTCTTGCTGGGAATGTGCACTGAGCAGATACCCAGAGTGGAGTGAGGCTTGGTGCCCTCTCTGCCTCTTATGTACACTGACTCAACCTGCTTTCCATGTTCTCTTTTTGTGTGTTGTTGGTCCTGTTTTCTTTCCCAGTTATGCCTCAGTCTGCTGCTTCACTCCCATTGGCCGGTGCTGGGTGGGG
>CM035212.1:4929195-4939242 GCA_020233015.1 Callinectes sapidus | reverse complement strand
CAGTTTGACATCAGCCGGCAGTTAGCGAGCAGCACTTCGAGCCATGAGGGTGACTGCAGTAGTGGTGGCGGTGCTGTGCCTGGTCGCCGCGACTCTTGCCTCTCCGCTGCCTCAGGAAGGAGAAGAGCGTTTGTTGCTCCCCCTCCCCGTCCCCGATCTCTCTGGCATAGTGAACCCAATTATCGATAACCTATTAGCAAACGTTGACTTAGATGCTCTCGTTGGTAACTTTATCACTTGTCCTGAAGGTAAATCCTGCGTTGTTGTGAGGAATGTTCACAAGCCCTGAGGCATCGCTACTCCTTCCGGGACCGGCTGGCGCTGCTCTGAGTCAACTCGTATGCGAAAAATTGCTGCTTCGTTTTCTTCGTGTGGCTGTTTTGGTCTGAGTTTCTCCCTTCATCTTAGCCCATCACAATGCTTTACCGTAGCATTATATGACGACTGATACTCATTCTCCTCCTCCTCTGCTGAAATGGCTCCTGAAACGCTTCGCTCTCTCACCTCAACAGTTTTCAAAGGCCTCTTAGAGTGTTTATCCTGTTGATCGTGTAGAAATCCTGTTAATCTGCCACTAGAAACACAAGCACTCTTGGACAGCCGTGCAACTTTGTCGATACATAGCCTTTGGAATGCATCAGAGGGGTAGCGCGGGTATTTCACAATGTTACTCCCGGAACTGATGCGTCACCTTTCCTACACTTCTCACTTAAACCACACCGCAGCTCAACGTATTGTAGTACATGTTCTGAACCCCTTTAGTAATGGGACACATTTTACCATGAGTTGGGGATTTAATTAGACGATTTTATTGACATTAGCAAGGGTCTACGGAGGTCAGAAGATTAATGACCGGAGTCTGTACTATTTCAATCCCCACAAGAGTTTCTGAAGGTGTAGAAAATCGACAAATAATGAGCAGAATGAATGTGAAAATGTGTTCCAGTACTGAAGGGGTTAAAGGCTGTACCTGTATGTATATATGCTTACCTGTGGTTCGCTGGACCAAGGGAAGCAACTGTGTGTGTGTGTGTGTGTGTGTGTGTGTGTGTGTGTGTGTGTGGCGTCACTGCCAGCTTCACCTGACTTAATTTCTGTTGCTGTTATAATTTCCTCGTTCAGTTTGTTTCGCGCTTTCTCTCTCTCTCTCTCTTTTTTTTTTTTTTTTTTTTTTTTTGTGTGTGTGTGTGTGTGTGTGTGTGTGTGTTTTATCATTAAGTGTTTCTCTAGTCTGTTGCTTTCTGTTAAGTGTGGTGTTGTGTACATAATTTCTGTATATTTGTTATCTGTTGTTAGTTTACTCTCGAAGAATTGTTATGTGTATTTGTATAGTCATGTCTTTTCCTTCTTTTTACATGACTAATAATAAGAAAACAAAAAAATAAAAAATAAAAACATGGAAGAATGCAAAACAACCCATCAAATTACCACATTTTCATTTATTTTATTTTTTTCTTCTAATAACCGTAGAGTCAAAATTCGGAAGCTTTGAGTGTATCAGGAAAAGAACACAAACAAAAAGAATTACCTTCGTCGTTAGTGTGTTTGTCTGTGTTTGTCTGTGTTTGTCCCAATAAAAGTTGATTTTTGCTACATTGTTTTTTGTTTTTTTTTTATATATTTATTTTTTGTTTGTTATTATTTATTCATATATTATAATTGTTATTTATTTATTTATTTATTTATTGGTTATAATTGTTTTTTATTTTATTTATTAAGTCTTTTCATTGTTATTTTATGTCATTTTATCCTGTAGAACTCATCGCTCCATATATGTATGTATGTATGTATGTATGTATGCATGTATATATGTATATATATATATTTTTTAGAGAGAGAGAGAGAGAGAGAGAGAGAGAGAGAGAGAGAGAGAGAGAGAGAGAGAGCCCTGCTTGACCTCTCTCCTGTGCCCGGCGGGAGGTCAAAGGGAGAGGAACTGCTTGCCAAGGGGATGATGGGAGGTCACCGCGACCCACACATGACCTCCACTAAGGTCACTGACGAAACAAGAGGAGGAGGAGGAGGAGGAGGAAGAACGTAATTAAACCCAGAGGAAGATACTGGCTTACCTTGACTCTCTCTCTCTCTCTCTCTCTCTCTCTCTCTCTCTCTCTCTCTCTCTCTCTCTCTCTCTCTCTCTCCCATAGATTTTTTCCTCTATCTGAAATCTGTTATTTTTTCTCCTTTTCACTTTTTTTGTTGTTTTGTAAAATCAGTGATAGTCGAGATTTTTTAACTCTTATTGTTATTTTTTTTTCATTTATCGATTTATGTATTTATTTGTTTGCATACTTTCGTGGATAGAATTTGTTGGATCACTCGTCATTGGAGGAAGAAGTAGTGGTGGTGATGGTGGTGGTCGTTTTTTCACAACCACCTTACCTCTGCATCCTTCTCCGCCCCTTTCCGTCCCTTCCTGCCCCCTTGCTGCCCTTTCCTGTTGTTTCCACCCCCTTTACTTCCCCGCCCCTCTTCTTGGGTCGTCTCGCCTCACCGCCTCGCAACGAAACGATTAGCTCAACACAACCTTTGCCTTCGCGTATCTCCGTGCCGCTCCCGTGACTAGCGCAGGCGTGAAGTATCGTGCAGTCTTCCGTGTGTCGTTTTCTACGCGATGTTTTAAAGGGAAGCTGCGAAAAACTAGTACTGGAGCTTAATTGTTTGGTAATGTGTGTGTACAGACAGACAGATAGATAGATGCATTACATAAACAAAGGAGAAGGAAAAGGGAAGAAAAAATAATGTATAGTGAATAGAGGAAAGAGGAGAGAGAGAAAAAAAAGTGATGTATGAAGAATAGAGGAGAGAGAAGGAAGAAAAATGTAAAAAGCAATGGGAGGAGGGAAAAATGGTGGAAGAGAGAGAGAGAAGGAGAAGAAGAGAAAGAACGTTGAATGATGTATAAGAGAGAGGGGGGAGGGGGAATATGCATGAAGTAAGAGGAGAGAAAGAGAGAGAGGAAGAGAAGGAAGGCTGCAGGTTATCGTATGCTGCTCGTGGGGTATAAATTTACGCTTGTTTGTCATTGTTAGCGGTGACTGGGCATGTCTGGAAGTGTCTGGAGGTGTGTGGGGGTGAATAGGTATGGCCGAGTGAGAATGTGAGGCCAGGGGAGACGATCTATGTGGCTTTCACTGACCCCTCTGCTTCCTCCCCCAGGCCTCTTCCTCCCCACTTCAAGGCAGCAAGGGGAGTGATGGCCTGCGTCACTCACTAATACGTTAATGTAGGAGTGTAATGTACTGGGACGCATTTTTGTATTAATTCTGTCGTATTATCTGGCGATTTTATACGGCTTCAGAAACTCATGTGAGGATTGAAATAGTACAGGTTCTAGCCATTAGTTTTCTGTCCTCCATAGACCCTTCCTAATGTCAATAAAATCGTTTAATCACACCCGAAACTCGTGGTAAAAATGTGACCCCGTACTGAAGGAGTTAATGAGTAAGAACACCATGTTGCTATGAACGATTTATTATGACCAAATAATAATATAAAGAAGCGTTGGATTCGGCGTCTGTCTGTGAGCGAGTGTGGGATGGTCGAACATTACAGATACAGTGACGGACAAAGTCGATGATCCTTTATTAGCAGAATCGAATTACCCTTGACTGTGCCCCGCGTCTCCCTCAGTATTAAGTTCCCTGATCCACTGACAGCCATCTATTATCAGGTTCTCCTTAAGTCTTGGATCCCCTGACGTGCTAACAGTCAATAAGTTATCAGGCTTTACTAGACTGTCACTGGACCAGACTTAAGAGTGAGAGAAAGAGAGAGAGGGAGAGCACGAGTCACAGTGGAAATCCAGCGTGTTTATCATTCACCGACTCGTTACCGCCACTGTACTACAATAGCGTGTCGTATGTCATCATGTCTACACCTCCACGTTGTCCACGATGCCAAACTGAGCGTTGGACACCTCGAAGAGACTCTCAGCCTCAGGACAGGATGATCCCTCATTATCCTGGACACATGTGAGGGACTCCTGGCTGAACACTGTCTGGTTGCCACACACGAAGGAGAAGTGGGCAGTCTCCGCCACGGCTCCCTCCTCGTCAGTGATGGGCAGACACACGTGGAAGACGCGGCAGTCGGTGGCCACGTCAGCGTAGTAGCCGTAGGAGCGTCCGGTGCAGTCAAAGTTTTGCACGGGTTCGGCGCCGAGGATGTCGAGGTACCCGTCTGAGAAGCGATAGGCCATGCGGGCGGAGGCGGCGGCGGCGAGGCACAGCACAGAACTACGGCGAGGACCTTCATTGTGCTCTGGGTAGGAGAGAGAGAGAGAGCGGTCAGGTTAGGTTGTGTTAGGTTAGGTAAGGCTGGAACATCGCGGTGAATCCTAGATGGCTATGGGAAGCTGAAGGTCTCTTACTTATTGGCTCTCCTTTGTATTCCTTCTCCTCATCTTCCATAAGACGTAATTCAGTTAGTTTTTATATCATATAAAGCCATTATTTCTCCATGTCTTCCTCTACAAGTTACCTCATTCCTTTTCTTCCCTGACAGACATTCCTCCATACTGCCACTCTCCCAAACACATCCTGACGTCCTTTATCTTTCTCACCATCACATTTGTCTTAACCACACCTCAATGCCCAAGTGGAAATTCACTATCACCACCTTATTTGCCTTGGCCACACCTCTCTTCCTCCTCCTCCTCCTACCTATCTTTGTTCAAACTTCTATTTTCCTCCTTCCAAGGGTCAAAAGATATGCTGCTGCCTGTCTTCCACCACTACCACGACCACCACCGCCTCGTTACAGCCCCGCGCGTGCAGACAGTCAGATAATGTGTACTAAATTACCACATTATTCACATTACACCTCTCCTCCTTAACATTCCCTGCCTCTTTTGTCATCTGATCACCCCAGACGTTGAAAAAAGACACAAAAGCTTAAATTATGGAGACTTGGGTTTCTGTGGGCTAAACAAACACTTATATTGCTCCCTCTCACCAACCCGCCTTTGCCTTGCCTTACTTGGCGACTGTGAGGAAATGATGAGGTAAGGGGAAAGTGGTGGGAGAGAAGGTGGGGGATGGAAAGGAAAAGAAAGAAGATGAGGTGAAGAATATGAGGAAAAAAGTGACTAGAGGGGAGATGGAAAGCAGCGAAACAAAAGAGAGGATGATGAGTGAAGGGAAAATGATGGGAGGGAAGATGAGAATGAAAAGGAGGAAGACAGATGAATGGGAGGAAAAAAAGTGACTAGAGAGAAGATGGAAAGGAGTAAGATGGCTGAAAAGAAATGAGGAGGGGAAAGTGATGACAGGAATTTGAAGAGGGAAAGAAATAGAAGAAGGAAGATTAAAGGGAACAGAAGAAACAAAGACAGCTGAAGAATGGAAGGGAAAGAAGTAGGGAGACGTGATAAAGACTCAAAAACCCAAAGAATCACAAAAACTTCATAAAAAAAAAAACTTTCTCAGCTTACATAAAAAAGGTAGTCAGAGAGAGAGAGAGAGAGAGAGAGAGAGAGAGAGAGAGAGAGAGAGAGAGAGAGAGAGAGAGAGAGAGAGAGAGAGAGAGAGAGAGACTGTGTGTGTGTTATTTTATTATATACCCTTTAATCTTGTATAAAACGTTTTAGGGACACGCATCTTAGTGAACCCTTTTCTTTTAACCTTTTATATTTTTCCCCCTTTTTTTTCTTTCTGACTCAAAAAAACACCCATACATCCACCAGCTCACCATCTATCCACTCAATATTAACCTTACTTATGCCTCTACGTACTACACCCACATCCACACTCATCCACCTTCAGTACTCACCGTTGTGGCTTCTGGCGAGGAAGTGTTGATGGTGTGGTCATCCTCCTCCTTTATATAGATGCATCGCCGCCCCTTCCCTCTGGAGTAGCTAACCTGAAGATGCCTCGGGATTATTGCCTTAACCTTGGATACTTTAGACTCGTCCCCTTCCCTCCTTGGCGCCAAAAACGTATACTTGTGTGTGCGTGTGTGTGTGTGTGTGTGTGTGTGTGTGTGTGTGTGTGTGTGTGTGTGTGTGTGTTATTCTTGTTGTTACTGTTTATCTTGTTTATTTTTGGATATTTCTTTATTTCCTATTCTTATTTATCTATTTTTATTCGTCTTCATTAACCTCCTCTCTCTCTCTCTCTCTCTCTCTCTCTCTCTCTCTCTCTCTCTCTCTCTCTCTCTCTCTCTCTCTCTCTCTCTCTCTCTCTCTCTCTCTCTCTCTCTGTTCTTAATTTACTTTGCTTTTTCTTTGCTTTGTTTTCCTTTCAGGTCTCCTTCGTTCTCCTTCCTTCATGTCACTGGCTTTTCTCTTTCTCTAACCCTTCTCTCTCTCTTTTTTTTTTTTCCTTCCTTCTTTATTAGATTCCCTTCCCTTTCTCAGCATTTCTCGCTTGTATTTTTTTGCCTCCTTTTCCTTATTCAGTTATTTGTTCACCTATTCACCACTTCTGTGTTAATTTCCCTCGCTAACTTCTTCGTCCTTTTTACTTTTTTGCATTTTTTTTTTGTTTTGTTCTGTTTTGCTTTATCTGATTATTTTTTTCTGTTTCCATTTTGCAATTTTTTTACTTCTCTTTTTTTGTTTTTATGTGAGTTTATATGAAATGGTCCGTGTGTATGTGTGCGTGTGCGTGTCCGTGTAAGTAGGCCACAGACATACTTATAATATTTACAAAGATGAAGAGGCAAAGATGCGAAGGATGATGGTGTTGATGATGATAATGATAATGTACTTTTATTGTCATTGTTTTTTTGTTCTTGACGATGGTGGTGGTGGTGGTGGTGGTGGTGTTGGTGGTGGTGATGGTGGTGGTCAAGGTGGACAGGGATTACTACCTTTACCTTCCCTTACCTCTACCTTTCTGGCCTTCATTTTGGCATCTAATCATTCACTTTACCTGTCCATGATGAGAAGAGTAATTAGAAGGTCATCACCTGTCTCATCTCATTATTGACGGAAGCTGAGATTTGACAGTGTCCCGTGAGACTGAAGAGACAGGGAAATGTATCAGTTTTTAGTGTATCTGCTTACTGGTGTTGTGGTGTATGTAGTGGAGTAGTGCTGGTGGTGTGTAGAGCCTCACTTAACCCTTCCAGTACTGGGATGCATTTTCACATTTTATTCTGCTTATTATTTAGCGATATTATACAGCTTCAGGACTAAAATAGTACTGACTCTAGACATTAATCTTCTGACTTTTATAGATCCTTCTTAATGCCAATGAAATCGTTTAACCATACCCAAAAGTCGCGGTAAAAACGGGTCCCAGTACTGAAGAGGTTTAATAAAAGACGCGAAGCTGCCGTATATTAAAAAAGAATACTATTAGAGGCTGCTGTGGAACCAAGTGGATTCTTAGGGCAGAGAGATTGGGCATCCACTCGAGGTAACGGTTCCCAAATAAGTGTCGGGGAAAAAAGGACATTTAGTAGAGGAAACAAGAAAACAAATAGAAAATAATTAGTGGGTGGGGGAAAAAATGATCGAGACAGGCAGAATACGCGTGTAATATAACGGCAGAACGACAAGCAGTATGTGTGTTTGGGATAAGGTAATGGAGGAAATTGTGAATGGTTGGGGGGGGTATGTAAGGGACGGTGGTGTGGCAATAAAGTGAAGGAAGAGGAGAGAATGTGTAGCTGACGGAGGGTGTGGAAGGGAAAGGACTTGTTGACATAGGGAGACCAAACACATCTTTATTGGTGAGCAAACACGGAGTAGTGAAAGGATAAGAGAGAGAGAGAGAGAGAGAGAGAGAGAGAGAGAGAGAGAGAGAGAGAGAGAGACTTATGCACAAACACATAATGACAGACACAAACTGACAGGTAGACAGACAAACAAAAACAGTCAGACAAACAAACTCAGTGGAGAGATAAGACAGGCAAAAATAGATAGGAAAAAGACTCGGACAGAAGAATGAGCGAAGAAACAGACAGGAAAGAAAAATTAAGACAAATAGACCAACAGACAGATAACAAGATCAGCACAAATAGATAGAATGAAGACAAAACAAACACACAAACCTTGAAACATGAGCAATTAAGACATACATACGTACAGACAGACAGACAGACAGACAGACAGACAGACGGAGATAAATAGCCTTCATTAGCACCCGTACCATCCCGTAATGGTCACTCGCCCTTGGAATAGTGAAGAAGACTCGCCACTAACGGATCTCATCATTATAACCACTACTTCATTGCCCCTACCCCCCCTCCTCTCTCTCTCTCTCTCTCTCTCTCTCTCTCTCTCTCTCTCTCTCTCTCTCTCCTTCCTTTCCCTTTCTCGTCTTATAGTAGCCACTCTCCTCCTCCTCCTCCTCCTCCTCCTCCTCCTCCTCCTCCTCCTCCTCCTCCTCCTCCTCCTCTTCAAACAACAATAACAGTAGCCTTTCTCCTCCTCTTCTTTCACTTTTCTACCGTGGATTTAATTTTTCTAATGTATTCATCATTGTTTTGATTATTTTAGTGGTGGAGTTGTCTGGTTGTTTTCTTTTATTTTATTTTTGTTATTTGTTTTGGTGGCGGTGGTGGTGGTGGTGGTGGTGTGTGTGTGTGTGTGTGTGTGTGTGTGTGTGTGTGTGTGTGTGTGTGTGTGTGTGTGTCTGTTTATATCGTCTCATTTGTTACTATTTTTTATCGTATTTTTACATAATGATCTCCCCTCCATACACATACCATATACAGCCCATACACACATTTATCCTCCTTTCTCTTACCCATCTCGGTTTCCCATTCTTTCTTCTTGCCTTCACCTGTCCGTCCATAACCTTCCTTCACTCCTTCTACCCATCTATCTCTCTCTCTCTTCTCCTCTCATATATCTTAACACCTTCGTCCTTGCAAACTCCCTTTTACATCTTTCCTTGCTGGCGTAAAATCCGTCCTCAGGAAGGTAAACAGAGGTAGCATATGACTTTCCTGTGTTTGTGAGTGCGTGTATTGTTGCCTCGCCTCCAGACAACCAAAGCCAACCAAGTGTCTGTCATTTATAGTTGTTTGTATAGACCGCACTGTGAGTACTCAAGTTTGCGCCTCACTCCACCTCTTTACTCCAATCCTTCGTGCTTCAAAAGGGGATGTTAGTGAGGGAGAGTGTGTGTATGTATGGTGTCTTGTGGTATTGTTCTGTTACGTAAGATAGGAGTGTGTGATTTTCATAAGGTTTGTGTTACTTTTCATATTACGTCAGTTTGTATCGCTCGCTATCTGCGTCCTTAATAAAAGGAGTGATACTGCAAGACTGTGTGAGTGTATAAAGTGTTTTTTATTACTCTTCATATTATATAAGTAGGATTTTAAGTATTCGTTAAAGGTTATAAAACGTAACTTAAAGATTATCCTTATAGGTATATATAAGAAATAGTCAAGTGACCCTAAAGTAGCATCTTTATAATGGGGGGCCGTGCAGTGGTGTGGTATGTACGATGCAGTGTGAGACGCGGATGTCGCTTCCCTTGACAACATTTGGCCGAGCTAGGAAGACAGGCGCCGCAGGACAGCAGACCAGCCATCTCTGAGGCATTGGTCGGTATTCAGAATAGCTATTCTTTCTCCCCACGATTATTTCCCAAGGCCACAGAGATTATTAGCGTCTTGTCACCTTACCTAGAACCGTAAAATACCCTGAAAACTTGTTAATTGAAAACCTTCTTAAATAGCCGAAGTGAAGTGCAGACATGTTTCAGAATACGAGTCGTTGAATTCTGGTGAGTGAGTGAGTGATGAGGTGAAGGGCGGCGCAGCACAACCAGCTGTATCTGGATAGGAGAGGAGCTGCTGCTGCTGCTGCAGAGATGCTTTCACGAAAAACAGTGTCCTTGACGATAAAGGATTCAACTTCTCTGAGCAAAGTGTTCAATTAATTCACAGTCGATATCCAAGCATGGTTATCCGTTCACAGTTAAGAAAAAATAATAAATAAATAGATAAATAAAACATATATTATTCTTTTTACGATTACATACGGAAATCAATTGCTACTTACTGACAAAATCCGCAATGGTACAAATCTCTCTCTCCCCCTCTCTCTCTCTCTCTCTCTCTCTCTCTCTCTCTCTCTCT
>CM035212.1:4888119-4905242 GCA_020233015.1 Callinectes sapidus | reverse complement strand
TCACCTTCGTTTCTCCTTACAGCTGCTCGACACACCCACACACACACACACACGCACACACACACACACACACGCACACACCTGGAGTCTTCTCACATGTGTTAATTCATATCTCACTGGCTCATCAGTCTGCCACTTTCATTAGCAGTGTGTAGCACATTGCCTTCACCTTGAGTCCAGTCCTTTAATAAGGCTGTCAGCATATTGGAAGGTTCAACATGGAGTAGTAGTAGTGTTAGTAGACTGGAAGGTTAAGTTAGAATAAAAACTATGAAGGGATCTAGTTTTTTTCTATGTAAGAAGGGGAAGCTGGCCCAGGGCAAAAAAGAAAAGAAAAAACTAAAATAAAAAGTGCACTAATTTGCCAGTCCCCTCAAAGTTCCAAGGAGGCGGCCCAAAGGACCGGGACCAACGTGAAGGTTAACGCCACGTACCTTGATCTTCTTGTACTTGCGCTTGGAGGCAGTGTTGAGGTCCTCGTGCACCTTGTCCAACACGAACATGAGGAACTCTGCGGCGTCGTGCTGCTGCGACCCGCGGTACAGCGACTCGTACTTGTCCACCGTGTTCTTGAAGTTCATGGAGAGGTCCGGGACGTAGCGCAGCGTCCACAGCGCCTTGAGCAGCACGGCCAGCTGCTCCGTGATCTCCCCCCGCGTGCCGTACTTCTTGGAGTTGATCTTGTTGCAGCGCGCCAGGTCGTGCTTGTACTGGTCCAGCACGAAGTACTCGGCCAGCACGTCGGTGTGGCTCAGACACTGAATCACCGCGTTAATGAAGCACGTGTTGCCGTGGTTCCGGATGCCACTCACCCCCGGCACTCGCCCCTCCGGGAACTCCACGCACTCCTCCGCCGCCTTGCTCGTTCTCAGGTCGGACACGGATATGGTCTTGCTGCGCTCCAGCCGGCCCCGGGCAGTGGGGGGGGCGGCCGGCGCGCCGCCGCCCTGCACCTTGGAGGCCACGCGGCTCACGAACGAGCTCACCCGCGTCAGGTATTTTTTCTTTGGTTTCACTGAGGCACTGCTGGAATCACTGCCGTCCAGACTCTCGGCACCGTTCTCCGAGATGGTGCTGTTCCCCTGGAGGAGGGCAGCGTCCCCCTCACCACCACTACCACTACCACTGCTGCCCCCACCACCAGGGTTCTGGCTCACCTCCCGTCCTCCTCCTCCTCCTCCTCCTCCCTCTTTGTGCTTGCTAGACTTCTTACTGAGGCGGAAGGACATGAACGGCCGCTTCCGGCGTGGCTCCCCGTGTCCATTCATCATGGAGGGCTTCGTCAACCTGCTGGAGAGAGAGAAACACAAAACATTAGCCACACATCAACACACACACACCACACACCACTACATCACATTACACATAATTCTGCACCGTTTTCCTTATTTGAGCTTCATTTACTCTTTTCCTAAGTTAAAAAGTCCAGTTAGCAAAGTAGGAGAGATTATAATGCAAGTTTTGAAAAGAAACTACACACTCGCACGAACTAGAAAAAAAATTAAGTCTCTTGTAATGCTTAATCCAGTAAATGCAGTACAGTGACACGACACCAGCATGACTCTGTGTGTATGTGTGTGTGTGTGTGTGTGTGTGTGTTGCAGGAGTCAGTGAGGCGCACCACACCCACCACCATCACCACCACCACAAGTCTGCCTGCCACCTGATACCTAATCCTGTAACTCACAGCCACAGCCCTTTCATCAACTCTAGTGCTGTGCTAACATTAACTTGATTGATGAAAACTTGAAGAGAATGTTAATTGTATTTCAAGTATTGTAGTGTTGTAGTGGTCCACAATGCATCTTTCATGGCATATCTGTAAGTGAATCTGTTTGTACTTAATTTTATGGGTTGTGAAATGTTTTGATAAGTTGTTTGTCCATGAATATCAATGTAGAGATCCCTTAAATACAACATAAAACAACAATAATTATAATAAACAGATGAAATAGAATACGTAAACACAATAATAATAATAAACAGATGAAATAGAATACGTAAACACAATAATAATAATAAATAGATGAAATAGAATACATAAGTAAAAATAGATCAATAAAAGAACTAAATGTAACTAGTCAATCAAAAAGCCACAACTGCTCCTTAATTGTATATCTTCAATTAGCAAACAATTACTCTGGTGTAACATCTGTATAACTTCATCTGGGCCAGCCTTCAGTTAGTACACTTGGCCGTAACAGTCACTCAAGACAGCTATTAATTAAACACACATTCACATTCACATCCACAAACACTGACGATCATTTTTCTAACTCTCGGACCTGCTCGGGGACTGGCATGTAAGTGGATCGTTTTTCTTTAATTGTTTGTGTTGTCTTTAGTCAGATTTTCCACACTTTCCATAAAAAAAGACAAAAATTATACCACATTCTGACGACCATTCTTTTAACTCTCAGACCTGCTTGGGGACTGGCATGTAAGTGGAGAGTATTTATGTTGTCTTTAGCCACATTTTTCACATTTTTCCACCAAAAACAACAAAAATTATACCACATTCTGACCCACAAACACTGACAACCATACTTTTAACTCCCACACCTGCTTGGGGACTGGCAAGTAAGTGGAGCGTATTTAAGTCATCCTTTGCTAGATTTTCCCCATTTTCCACCAAAACGGACAAAAACCACACACGTTCTGAGCCACAAACACAGAAGGTACTAATTCACCCACTAATATGAGCTGCCACACTTCATTGCACAACACACACACACACACTTACACACACACACAAGACGCAACACACAAACACACCAAAGGAGGCCAGGCAGATCATCAAATTACAAAGAGTGTTGCTTGTGTTTACGTTACGCGATAAGCGACCCATCAGCAGGTCACCACACCTCTCCACTTCACAAATACACTGTTCTTTGATGTCACTTTTTGTTTATTTTAAGCTTAATTTCCTGTTTTATCTGGGTTTTTTTCATGTACTTTAATTTTGACACATTTTGAAGTGACCACAAGGATAAAATAAGCAAAAAAGATGAAGTTTTCTTTTTTCACAAGGATGGATTCACTAAACTTCCTTAAAATTGCCTTGATTAAACCCCCCAAATGTTTACAGTCGCTAAAAACACCTCTGACATTAACTAAACACTCAAACACCATCAATATTTCACTCCCACCACAGTATCAGTCACACACACACACACACACACACACACACGCGCACACTAACACAACCAGCATCAGTATCTTACCTCACCACACCAACAGTTACACACACACACACACATATATACACACTAACACAACACACGCACACACAGACTTAATACACCACCACCACCACAATACATAACACACCACCACCACCACCACCACCACCACAGCTTACCACACCACTGATAACAACCTTGGTATCTAATCACCACGACCATTGGGTTAGTGTGCCAATCAGCAAAAGCATCAAGGAAAACAAACAATGCATTTATCGGGGAGCATAACACACAGGGCAGCCTTGAGGTGGTGGTGGTGGCGGTGGTGGTGGTGGTGGTGGTTGCAAGGCTCACCACCACTCAGCCCATACCAGTAATGAGGACAAGGACAGTTTGGTGAGTCTTGTCCTCTATGGTGTTGATAGTACACTCGTTAGGTTAAGTTTGGTTAGGTTAGGTTAGGTTAGTCAAGGCTAGGTTAGGTTAGGTTAAGGTTAGGTTAGGTTAGGTTAAGATTAGGTTACGTTAGGTTAGGTTAAGGTTAGGTTAGGTTTGGTTAGGTTAGGTTAGGTTAGGTTAGGTTAGGTTAAGGTTAGGTTAGGTTAGGTTAGGTTAGGTTAGGTTAGTTTAGGCTAGGTTAAGTTAAGGTTAGATTAGGTTAGGTTAGGTTAGGTTAGATTAGGTTAGGTTAGGTTAAGGTTGGGTTAGGTTAGGTTAGGTACAATGGTCTCACTGGTTATTAATTGTCCCCTCGGAAGTGACGAGATTGTTGTCCTTCTGAGGGTGTATTCATGAAGTTTCTTAGTGTGTGTAGTTTAATGGGTATACATATTCAGTTAGGTTGATTTTTGCTGGCTCTCTCTCTCTCTCTCTCTCTCTCTCTCTCTCTCTCTCTCTCTCTCTCTCTCTCTCATTACTTCTTTTATCTCATTTGCATAACTTTTAATAATTTTCTTTTTACCAAGAGCTGCATATATGAAAGGTAGAATTATGAATACATTTCTCTTAATATCTCCCTGCACTCACTCTCTCTCTCTCTCTCTGTCTCTCTTAGCTCATCATAATAAGCCTCAAGGTACACGACAAAGATACATCTCAATGAACCTCGCAAATTGTGTATATCCATCTTGTTGAAGAAAATTATGTACATACAAACTGACAATAAATATCCATCAATTAATCTCTATCCATCCAAGACACAGGAAAACAAACCTTACACACACAAACACACACACACATCAAGTATCCCTCCCCCCCCCTCCCCCCCACCACAGTCATGAGAGCAGCACGTGGCACACCAACACCCCACCCCGGCACACCACATTACCACCGCCACACTGCTACAAACTTCACAGATAAATGACGAGCAAAGTTTTCTCTGCCGCACCGGACAATGAGAACACAACGACTCCTGTTTTCTGATGCACTCTTGTAATTATTAACTTGTTTGCATGTATGTCTCTCTCTCTCTCTCTCTCTCTCTCTGGTCCTTAAAAATCAATAATAATGTGTAGAAGGTAGTAGCAGCAGTAGTAGTAGTAGTAGTAGTAGTAGTAGTAGTAGTAGTAGTAGTAGCAGTAGTAGTAGTAGCTTGACCCAATGCTCTCTCTCTGTCTAGCCTCACTCTAACGCTTCATTTCTACAGCACTACAGGAAGCAAAGTAAAGGTCACTGGTTATTCTTATTCAGCAGTCCAAACCTGTGATAGCATCTGGTGCTGAATGTTATGCATCTTGTACAATCATCATCATCATGTGTGTGTGTGTGTGTGTGTGTGTGAGGGCTGCAGTATGTGGCTGCAATATATATGAGTGTAATTACTGTTCTGTGTCTGGAAATGTTATGTTCTGCTTTTTTTTTCTTTCTCTTTAATACTCAGAAATGGATTGTGTTCTAATTAACCCCTTCCTGTACTGGGACACATTTTTACCATGAGTTTTGGGTGTGATTAGATGATTTTATTGACATTAGGAAGGGTCTATGGAGGTTAGGAGATTAATGGCCATAGCCTGCACTATTTTAATCCCCACATGAGGTTCTGAAGCTGCTTGAAATCCACAAATAATAATCAGAATAGATATGAAAATGCATCCCAGTACTGAAGGAGTTAACATTTTTTCTTAACAGCACCTTACTTTGATATTTTCTTTCATTTAACATTACTGAACTCCACCAATCACTCTTTATCTTGGCTGTAGCAGGTAGATTATCAAGAGTGTCTGCTTTCCATACTAACACATTTACTGCACACACACCAAAGCACCTTCATGTCATACTAATGTTCTTCCTCTGAATAACAACAATGTTCAGCGACACATGACGAGAACAGACACATGCTACATCGATATATATACTTAAAAAACACATTATCAAAGAGTTTTAATTCAGATATAAGGTTAAAAAAAACTCATAATTCAGATATAAGGTTAAAAAAGACTCTTAATTCAGATATAAGGTTAAAAAAGACTCTTAATTCAGATATAAGGTTAAAAAAACTCTTAATTCAGATATAAGGTTAAAAAAGACTCTTAATTCAGATATAAGGTTAAAAAAGACTCTTAATTCAGATATAAGGTTAAAAAAGACTAATAATTCAGATATAAGGTTAAAAAAGACTCTTAATTCAGATATAAGGTTAAGAAAGACTAATAATTCAGATAAAAGGTTAACTATTCATGATACCTCTGTCTCCTGATGTCCCACTACCTACAAGTCCCAGTAATAAACACAAGAATCATTTCAGTGTTTCCTTTTTGTTTAGTTCACAACTCACGGACAAAATCTCACATTTCTCCCTCACAATCTGGTTTCCCTTCAAAACGTATAAATTTTTCATGTATTTATTTTACAACTACACCAGTCTCTCAAGTTGGCTTTTCATACCCTTCCCATCTATTAGAGCTTTCCATACTTGAGAAATTTGAACCCCATATATAACCCCTACAAGTGATTCATAATGGTTAGGTTAGGTTAGACAAATGGTGAAGTAATAGAAAAATACCAAAATTGAGAGAGAATGGTGTAGTTATAAAAATTTACCACCTTTTCTTTTATTTTTGCTTCTGCCACACTTGTTAGTTTTATTTCAGACAAACGACACACACACTCGCCAGACAGTTACTCTAGTTAGGCATCTGGTGAAGTAATAGAAAAATACCAAAATTAAAGAGAGAGAATGATGTAGTTATAAAAATTTACCACCTTTTGCCTTTTATTTTTGCTTCTGCCACACTTATTAGTTTTATTTCAGACAAACGACACACACACTCGCCAGACAGTTACTCTTGTTAGGTATCTGGAGAAGTAATAGAAAAATACCAATATTGAGAGAGAATGATGTAGTTATAAAAATTTACCACCTTTTGTCTTTTATTTTTGCTTCTGCCACACTTGTTAGTTTTATTTCAGACAATCTACACACACTAGACAGTTACTCTGGTTAGCCAAATGGTGAAGTAATAGAAAAATACCAAAATTAAGAGAGAATGGTGTGAGTATAAAAATTTACCACCTTTTGCCTTTTATTTTTGCTTCTGCCACACTTGTTAGTTTTATTTCAGACAAACTACACACACTCGCCAGACAGTTACTCTTGTTAGGCATCTGGTGAAGTAATAGAAAAATACCAAAATTAAAGAGAGAGAATGATGTAGTTATAAAAATTTACCACCTTTCGTCTTTTATTCTTGCTTCTGCCACACTTGTTAGTTTTATTTCAGACAAACGACACACACACTCGCCAGACAGTTAGTTCCTCCTAGGGTAGACAGCAAGGCCACCACCCCCCCCATCATCAACATTAGCCAAAGGTAGTACGTACTGGTGCAGGAAATGTATCAGCGACAGAACTTCACTGATGGAAAGAAATATTGCTTCCATTACATTTTTATCACCAAGAACACGTGTACATAAATGTTTTCCCTATCAAATAAAAGATCAAATAAATAAATAAATCCTTTGACATTTATACACAGTTGTGGATGATATTATTGGTTTGTAAGTGATACCATGATAAGTTTAGCAGTCCTACCTACTTATATACTACTACTACCACCACCACCACCACCACTACTACTATTCCGAGTTAACCTATGCCTGCTGGGGGACTGGCATGTAAGTAGGCGTGAGATGACCAGGACTGAGTAAGGTGTGTGTGTGTGTGTGTGTGTTTTACTGGCAAGAATGAGACAGACCGGTAAAATAAAATGAAATTAAATAAAATAAATGTAGTAAATAAAGGTCAAAACAAGAGCCGGGGTGAAGGAAGGTCAGGTATGGGGTGTGGTAAGACGGGAGGGGCAGGGGGGGGGAATATAAGACAGAAAAGGTCACAAGAAGAAGAAGAAGAAGGGGAGGAAGAAGAGGAGGAGGAGGAGGAAGGGGGGGAGAGAGGGGGGCGTATTACCTGTCCAGAACATGTATAAAAAATAATAAAAAATAAAAAACCGGGAAAAATACAATTAACCACCAAATAAGTACAAAAAAACACACACACATGGTAGGAAAGTGCGTGTGTGTGTGTGTGCGTGCGTGTGTTACCTGTCTAGGGTGTGTGCTTTGGGGGGCAGCATCAGCAGGGGCGCGCCTCCCCCCCCACCACCACCACCACTCCCCTCGCCGCCTCGGGCCAGCTGGGACGCCGACACGGACCGCACCACAGGCATCTCCCCGCCGCACACGCCTCCTCCTCCTCCCCCCCCGGCAAGTCACCACCACATATCACCACACGCCATCATCATCATCACCAGCATCACCACACGCTCCCTGGGGACACTCCTCCTCACTGCAGGACGCGGCGCACACACGTCCTCTCCCCGCCGCGTCTCACCGAACACTGTTGTGGAAAGCGGCATTGTGGGTAAATAAAGCATCACACCGCACGCTTGGTTCTTTTCCCACACTATGGTGATTTTTATTATCCTCCGTAGTGTTAATGAATGATACTCCACCTGAAATTAGGGTTTGTTCAGGGTTTTGTTGATTAGAACGTGGAATTTAGGGTTTATATGGTGGTTTCAGGGGTTTCGGGTCGAGTTACCGGTTCATGTGTTTTCCCGCGTATTTATTAGTAATGAAGGCTACATACTTGCTCTATATATGATAAAACTGTATAATTTATCTATCAAAATATTACGGAAGTATTACCTGGTCTGTGAATTACTTTATTTCCCTTTTTCTTCTTTTCAAACGATACATTAACCCAGTTCTAGATATAAAACGCAATGTTATTTCAATGTTCTCATTTTCTACACTATCCTAAGAGAAATGTATTAATCTCGCTCACTCCTCTCTTTTGTAGTAAGTAAAAGATACAATACTAATGATTAAATGAAGTATAACAACTCACATACAGTCAGATGTCACAAGATGAACATACACAAACATCAATCTATAACAAAATTCCTTAAGTCACACATTGAGATATAAACTATGAATACATGACACAATAAACCATAGAGGTGATACAGTATACACTTACACTCCTATTTACATATACACATTCCTCTATACTCTATATTAATGGCTTGACTGTATTTAAGGAGGTTTCAAGATATTTATCCCTTCTTTTGGCTAATTTAGTGTTTAAGGGGACTGGCAAACTAGTGGCCTTTTTTTCATTGTACTTTCTTGGTCAGCTTACATGAAAAAAATAATAAAATAAAACAAATACAAAATCTAAACATGTACTGATGGAGAAATATTGATACAAGTTTACACAGACTAGTAATGCTTAATATCTTCACACAATACACCCTTCCACTAACTCTCTGGTCAAAAATGATAACCTACACTGCTAAAAGAACAGTATACAAAATAGCACAGCATAAAAATCACAAGAAGACTGAAAAAAGTGAAAAAGGATGAATAAATAGAAGAATAACAAGCACACTTCATATATCTTGGCTCATGTTCTTACTAACTTGACTCAGATAACACTTTGAGTCCTGTGCAGTACTGGAGATATGT
Organism: Callinectes sapidus; assembly: GCA_020233015.1. Taxonomy (NCBI): domain Eukaryota; kingdom Metazoa; phylum Arthropoda; class Malacostraca; order Decapoda; family Portunidae; genus Callinectes; species Callinectes sapidus. Next base: position 4,896,093 of record CM035212.1, on the reverse strand, counting down.
AAATTAACCTGTGGCAGTTATATTAAAATCCCAAATTGAAAGGAAGATAAGATAAGATTAGAAATGGAGACAGGACCACACAATATTAATTCAGGCTGTACAAATCTCAACTAATATATCAGGTTACTATGAAGAGGGATTATGCACCATTGAATAATACAGTAACCTTGAACCACTGCCACACCTACAGAGATGAAAATACTATACTCTTTTGACAATCTCATGAGTATATTAAACTTGTCTATTCCTCAGTGTTGTATGGCAGATGTGTAGCAATGTTTCTATGGATAGCAAATGTTTTTTTAAATATATGAAGACATGAGGGGCAGGACAGTATAACAGGGGAAGGAAAGAGGTGTAATAGCAGTGTACAGAGTGATAAGAGGACTGGAAAAACTAGATAAAGAAGATTCTACTCTCTCTTCCCCCCCACAGCTTGGAGTACAGATGTGCAGTGTTCCCTGAGGTGCAACATGTAGCTACTGTGTATGTGACAGGTGACACATTATCAACGTTCATAGGGTCAATAACCAGGACAGACCCATAAATACATATAGCTACTGTACATATGAGGTGACACATTAACAAGATTCTTGGGGTCAATAACCAGGATAGAACCATAAATAACAGGTTCAAGTTGTAGAAATTAAGGTTTAGGAGAGAAATAGGTAGGAAATGGTTCTCTAATAGGGGTAGTTGATGAGTGGAATGGACTCAGTAATCATATTGTTAGTGCTGAGACAATGGGGAGGTTTACAAGATTAGACAAGTTTATGGATGAGAATGATAGGTGGAGTTAGGCAGCAATGCTCACACAGGGCTTTTGCATCATTACCTATGGCCATTTTTCAGGGTCATTTCTAGCTATAAGTGAACTACGTGGTTGCTTAGGGCCCTCAAAGCTAACCAGGGGCTCCCAAACTGCTATTAATTGACTATCATTCTCCTCTGAAACAGTACCAGATCAATACATTCAAATACTGAAGACACGCCACCATACCACTTTAGAAGATTTGGAATCCCTGCCCTAAGATTCAGAAAACAGAGATACCAAACAGCATTTTTGCATTGGCCCCCCAAAAAGCCTAGAGATGACCATGTACCTTTTTGATGATGACTGTGATCTTAGAGCCATTGCACTCCTGTAGAACGCTGAAGTCTGGCCTGCTGATGTCAATGCCTCCCCTGCCAAGCCCATGGTGATGCCGTGGTTCATCTGTAAAGGAACGCCTGCATTAGTGGGGAGTTTTATCCTCATTTTTTTTCCCTTGGCCAGCTTCCACCCCTTACAAAAAATAGATAAATAAATAAAAATTACTATTCCAGTATAGTTCACTCACACAGAGCAGAATAGTATAGTTTTAGCAAAGTTGGAGGCATCAGTCAAATGTAATGAAGATAATGAAGTATATTTTGTGGCATTACTTTTATTGGGGAAGCAAATGAACAAATATACGTAGAGTACAAGTTCTACCTTACCTTTCCATAGACATGTAAGATTAAACTTTCTTCCACCAGCAAGTTAAACTAATCAGAAAAATGCTTAGATTGAAGTGGTCTTAAATCTGTTTTTCTGTAAGCAAGTGAACTGTTATTCTATTCTGCTTATCATTTGGCAATTCTATACAGCTTCACAACCTCATATGGAGATTAAAATAGTACAGACTCTAGTCAATAATCTCCTGACCTCCATAGATCCTTCCTAAGGTCAATAACACTCTAATCATAACCAAAACTCATGGTAAAAATATGTCCCAGTACTAAAGGGGTAAAGTATATGTCAATCCTGTATGTATTGTGTCTGTATGTATTCAAGTCCCTCTTAACTAACAGAAACATAAGAACTTGGATACAAAGGTTACAAGAAGGAGTTTTTTATATATTTTATTCAAGAAAATTGCAGTTGGCTTACAAAATTCTGAAAATATAACCTCTACAACCATCACACTAACAATATCATAGAGTATCTACACACAGCTATACTTATAGCAAACAAAACAAGAAATAAGGTGCACCAAAGATTAAGAACATTACATACAAGGAATGGTTCAATACAGATCTACTTACATATATGGAAGAACTAGTTAACATATCATAAGGGAATGTAGCTCCAGTATTTAGTATATAATAACAAAGGAAGCAGGAAAAAAAAATCAATGGTGGTATTAAGAAACATACCCACTCATTTCTGTCATTATCTTAACCACCATTATAAACCCAACCCTTTCATGAGATAACCAAGAAATACACACTGAGACTGACAGAAACAGTGACTTTGAATAACCTTGCTTGAACCCTTTACACCAATACACCACCACCACCACGCTTTCAGAGAGGCCAAGCAACAGTGGGCAACCTTCCACCTCGCTACCCCCATTACAAACCATCCAGCTAACTCAAAGGGCCAACAGAATAGAAACATTCCCTGAGATAACTCACATATTCATTCCTCAAATAGCCTTGGATGATGGAGGAGGCCACGAAGGGGGTGTAGAAGGTAGTTACCGGCCACAGCAGCAGACAGGAGCAGCAGGAACCCATCACCAGCTTCAGATACACACTGAGGAGTCACGCCTGTTGAGCTTCAGTGCGCAGGACCATCTCGCTCCCCACACGCTGGTTCTCATCTCCTCACACTGCCCCTGTACCGTGGAAATGGAGAAGGTACTTTAATAGCTGAGTGATCTGGGCCAAGTCTTCAAAGTAAACATGCTTACGACAAAAGGGGAGGTTGATATAAAGAGTTTTACCAGAGAACAAGTGGCAATTCATTTACTCATGAGAAACTGGAATAGTGGGGGGGGTGGGGGATAAAGGAAAAGTGAAAAAATAAGAGATAACCGTGAAATAGAATAGAAGGCTAATGGAAGGAAAACAATGAAGTATCGATTAGGATTTCATGGGGTTCCCTGCAGTCTGTGGGCGGGTCCCGGGGAGACAGCAGGTCCTCAGCAGTCCTCAGCAGCCAGCAACCTCCCCATCAAATGACTGTCACCAGCGGCCAGATGCATATGTTACGGCAGGCAGACAGACAGGTAGAAAGAGACGCCGGCACGTGGTACTTCTCACGATTATTCTTCACACGGCCACACTACATACACAGTCACAGTCACTCGAGGCACGGTTCCAGCTTTCCTATCTCCACAATCATTCGTACACTAGTCTGGCACCCGGCGTCCTTAGTCAGCAGGTGCATAACACGGCGACACTACACACACACCCAACAAAGACAAATGCAGGGAAAGAATATGAGACACACGGCTTTTTTTAGTCAAGGGATGCAATACATAAGACTTTTTCGCTAGTGGCATGTATGACAGCTCCAATTCTGCTCACTCCACGCTATATAGTTACCCCTATACACGTTTTCTATGACTACAGTCTTGATCACCGTCCTCCGAATCTTAACCTAAACTATTATATCTTCCTATACTCCCTCTGTGCCTACCCAGACTGTGAGTGTGAGTGGTGGCCATGTTGAGAGAGAGAGAGAGAGAGAGAGAGATGACTATGGCGTACAAGTAGAAGGGATGGTGGAGGCAAAACACACAAACAGCCATCTATCTACTCTTACAAGACACCACTAGTGACAGCACAGACGCAGCTCCCCTCGAGGCAGCCTGGCGGGGAGAGGGAGCAGTGGACAACAGACAGACGCACCAGGGCACACCACAACATACCATGGGACAGGAGGTGACGCCATGGCTGCACCACATCTGTCTGTGCTGCTCCAGCGATGCCCTCAAGGCTGCCAGTGTGGCCTGCTGGAGGGGAGGTGGAGGTGGAGGTGGAGGTGGTGGTGGTGGTGGTAGTGACGTGCAGTGATGGGATATTGAGCAGCGGGGTGGAGGTGTTGGAGTCAGTGGTGTGGATGGGGTGACGGGAAGGGGTGATGGGGCGCAGGGGGGGTGAGCTGGGACACAGGCCTGGGAAGCTAAGGGCGAAGGTGGTGGGGAGCGAGGCCGAGGTGGTGAGGTGCGGGGTGTGGGTGGCGGGGGACAGCACAGGGAGTTTGGGGAAGGGGAGAGAGACTCTGATGGCGGGGAGGGAAGGGTGGGTTTTGGGGAAGGGAACGCGGGTGCAGACACACGGGGCAGGGGTGGCGGGACCTGGCGTGGGCAGGGTGGACTTCTTGCTGGGGGCCAGACATCCCCCGCACACGCCCTTCTCAGCGGCCTCCCGCCAGAACACCTCAAGCTCCTCCAATGGGCGGCACCGCGTCTCCGGCAGCAGGAGAGCGAAGCCCGCCAGCAGGAGACAGCCGCCGCCGTAGCCCCAGCAGGAAAACGTGAATTCCTGGTCAGTGGAGGGCGCGATGAAGGTGAGGCTGAACTGAGCGCCGCACAGGACGGCGTTGGCGAGGCCCGAGCCCAGGCCACGCACGGGCCCCGGCAGCAGCTCGGCCACCATGAGGCTGGCCACGGGACCCACACCGGCGCCGTAACACACCGCGAACACCACCGTCAACACAAAGGGCGTCACCTGCGGCCAGAAGTGTTCTCCGGAAGAGGCGTAGTAGTTGGCCAGCACCACCATGGCCAGGCCGGCGGTGAGGGAGGCGCGGGACAGCAAGGCCCTGCGGGAGAAGTGACGCAGCAGGAAACAGCAGCCGGTCAGGTTAGCAACCACCCTGGCGCCGCCCACCACCACACTGCCCCACAGCGGAGACAGGCCCACAGCACCGCCCGACAGCATGCGGTTCAGCTTCAGCACCAGCACCATCTGGCCGGTGCTCTCCTTCAGCAGCACCAGAGTGAGTCCCGCCAACACGGGCAGCAGGAACCTCGCATGGCGCAGCAGAAACACGGGGCAGCCTGGCTCCTTCCCTCGCTGATTGTCACCCTCCAGCTGCATGGTAAGCAGCTCCTTCTCCACGCTGACGCCGGCGGGGCGGAGGGCGGTCAGTACCTCGCGGGCCTCCTTCTGGCGGCCACGGTAAAGGAGCCATGCCGGGGACTCGGGCACGAAGGCCACGGCGAGGGCGGTGGGCAGCAGCAGGCAGGATGGCACCAGCAGCACCACGATGGACCAGTGCAGGACGGCCTCCAGCAGGTAAGCCAGCAGGAAGCCCAGGGAGAAGGCTGCCTCAGGAAGGGCGCCCACCACATCCCGCAGCCGCGCCTCCACCACCTCACAGGGGTAAACGTAGACGCTCAGGCCACAGCCGGCCACCAACACACCCTGCGGGATGCAGCACACCTGTCACAGCAGCCACAGCCTCAGCCACGCGGAACCCCTCACCCCAGTGTGACCTGTGCCAGCTGTGTGACCCTCGAAGTGACCCCGAGAGTACCAACCTGCAGGGCGCGGAGGACGATGAGTGTGGGGGCGTGGGGCGTGACGAGGGGCAGCAGCAGCCACGACAGGGCAAGGGCAGGCAGCAGCAGCAGCAGCAGGCGGCGAGGTCCCAGCAGCTGCATCAACATCCCCCCTACCACGGAGCCGGGAATCGAACCCAGGTACAACACACTTCCTGCAACACCACCACCACCATCACCACTCCAGTAACACACACACACACACACACACACACACACACACGTTACATCACTTTCAAGCAAGAGGAGCACATCAGTTAAGATAAGCCAGTGTGGTGAAAGGAGGAATGAGAGATGCAAAAAAGGTTACAAGAGAGAGAGGGGGGAGGGGGAGGGGGAGAGGTAGGAGGACTAAAAGCAGACGAATGTGGCCTATGAGAAAAGAAGATTAGCTAATAAAAAAGAGGGAGTGAGGGAGGGGAGGGAGGGAGACGAGAGGAAATGGGCATAAAACACGAATAAAGGATGAATGGAAAAGAAGAAGAAGAAGAAGAAGAAGAAGAAGAAGAAGAAGAAGAAGAAGAAGAAGAAAGAAGAAGGAGGTGGAGAAGAAGAAGAAGAAGAAGAAGAAGAAGAAGAAGAAGAAGAAGAAGAAGAAGAAGAAGAAGATGAATGAATGAATGAATGAATGAATGAATGAAAGAAAGAAAGAAAGAAAGAAAGAAAAGAAAGAAAGAAACAAACAAACAAAAACAGCATCAGAAAAAAAGAAAAAGAAAAAAAGAAGACCCATTAGAAAGGAAAAGAGTAAAAAAAAAGCTACATATCATCTACCAAGACTAGAGAGAGAGAGAGAGAGAGAGAGAGAGAGAGAGAGAGAGAGAGAGAGAGAGAGAGAGAGAGAGAGAGAGAGGTTGCCTACTTACTGAACCATGATATCTCTTGGTGACTCAAAGTAACGTTCCTCTCTTTGGTCCAGGCGTCGAGGGCAAGGGGAGGATAGGCCAACACCAACCCCAGTGCCACGCCGACCCACGCCACCAGCCCGGAGTACACCACCTGGCCACGGGGAGGGGAAGGCGACAATGATACCTTACTGTTTGTCTCGAGTTGTTATCAATGTGGTCTTTGTGTTGACATTGTTGTTGCTTTTTAGGCGTGCATAGAGAAGATTGGCGAAGGTCACACACACACACGCACACACACACACACACACACACACACACACAGAGAGAGAGAGAGAGAGGGGGGGGGTGCTTGTACACTGAATCACTTCTTTGCTTCATTTCCACTATTCAAACAAAGGCTTTTATTTAAATTGATATGAGTTTTTAAGGTGCTTTTTATGGTTCTAGAGACAAACTGACAGGATTTCTATATTAATGACCGAAGAAACACCCCTGAAAACCCCGCTAAACGTCTCTGTGGCCTTGGGAAACAGCAGTGGTGAGAGAGAGCTTAAGTGTTTCTGAATACTGACCGAGTCTTGGCCACTGAACATCATAGAAAACGTAGAGAGAGAGTACCATAGATTTCTCGCGAGACTTAAGACTAACAAACTAACAGACTATCAACCATAGATTTCTCGCAACACTAACTTACAAACCGACAGATTACCAACTATCTACCTCCGTAACTAAATAAACTCAATGTACAGATAAATAAATGAGTAAGAACCACACAAGGACAACTATCAAAGAGCAAGGACATGAGAGAGAACCATATTAACATTACCTTGAAGTGTCATGGGGCCACAAAATACCCAACTACGTACATGTCTGTCTGTGTGTCTGTGTGTCTGTATGTCTGTCTCATAACTTCGTACCCGTCTCCTTACTTCCTTTGTCACTAACCATGGCTGGCAGGGCACAAAGAAAACGGGAGTAGTGGTGGTGGTGATGGTGGTGGCACACTTCCTGATTTGCTAATTTTGAGTGACATTTTTTTTTATTTCCGGAATTTCTTTTGTTTTGTCTGTTATGTAGAGAGAGAGAGAGAGAGAGAGAGAGAGAGAGAGAGAGAGAGAGAGAGAGAGAGAGAGAGAGAGAGAGTGTTTGAAATCTATCGTTATAAAATTATGTCTTTTCGTTTATTTTTCTCTGTCATTGACCTTATTTCTGTTTTTCTGTTCCTGTTTGTTTCATTTTCATTCTTTCTATCGGTTCATTTCTAATTCCCTCTCTTCTACACATTCCTCTTGATCAAACTGTGTCTTTTCTGTCTAATTCTATCATTTCACTTCTTTTTAGACATGAAAGACAGAAGGAAGGAAATAAGACATGCAGAACCAGCTATCTATTTCGTTGTCTACATGTCTGTCTGTCTGTCTGTCATGTAAGGACAGAGAACACTTTAAATCTGTAGGTCTGTATGTTAATCTGTCTGTTTTATCAATATATAAGCAGGACACTGGAATGAAAAGGGTTAAAAATGAACGAAAAATTAAGGTATCAGTCCACAAAAAGTAGGTTGAAAATTACTGATTGAAATAGGAGATTTGTCTAAGTGCGTCTGTTTACCTGCCACTTCACTCACTTCATTGTGGAAAGTAAGGACGGAAAATAAGTCACAGAGAACCAATAATATTACTCGACCTGGTTATTTGAATTTTGCCAATCTGCTTCACGCCTACCACTCGCTGTCTTCACTACCTTCCACAGTGGAGGAGGTGGAGGAGGTGGAGGAGGAGAATGAGGAAATGGAGGAGGAGATCCCA
>CM035212.1:4859087-4879087 GCA_020233015.1 Callinectes sapidus | reverse complement strand
ACTACTACTACTACTACTACTACTACTACTACTACTACTACTACTACTACTACTACTACTACAAGTATATTCCCACAAGATTGGATTGATTGTCTTTGGATTTACAAGGGGACTGGCTAATTAGTGTTTTTTATTTTATTTATTTATTTGTCTTTTCCTTGATCAGCCTCCCATCTTATATGAAAAAAGAGAAAAATGTAGACTTCTGCTAACCTAACCTAACCTAACCTAACCTAACCTAACTTCTCTTACATTAAAAAATAAAAATATACACTGTTCTCCAGCTAACCTAACCTAACCTAACCCAACCTAACCTATCTTAACCTAACTCCTCTTACATCAAAAGATAAAAATATATTGCTCTCCCGCTAACCTAACCTAACCTAACGTGTCTCTTTTCCCACAGAACACCTATGGCCGGCCGGATGAGGTTGTGGCGGCAGAGACCCTCGCCAACCACCTCAGATGCAACAGTAGCTTCATTCAAGAGATATTCCAGGTGAGCTTCATTACGTACTTGTGTCTTGAAGGAATGGTATGAGGGACGTAAGGTTAGGTTAGGTTAGGTTAGGATAGTTTTGAGTTAGGTTAGGTTAGGTTAGGTTAGGTAGATGGAATAGTTAGAAGGAGGTTGTGAGATATTTAAGTCTGGATTTAGAAGCAAAAGGGCCAGTTTAGATAGGAGTGACTAGACTATATATGAACTTGAGTCAAATTAAATTCTTCTTCTGCAGCATTATTATCCCTTTCCTGTTTGGTGTTTTTGATGAGTCCTCCAACCTTTGCCATTCCAACATCCAAGTTTTTCTCCCTGCTGTCTGGCACAATAAACAAGACTAACTAAATACATTACAATACAATACAATACAATGCAATACAGTATAAACTCAGCTAAACTAAATTAACTCCTTCACTGTGATACAAGAGTTAAGATCAATAGCAACAAGGCATGAGATCTTTATTAGTATCTGCAAGGAATTAGTGCATATAAAAAGAATATATTTTGCAATCCCTACCCAGTTTGAACAAGTTTGAACAAGTAAAGACATCTTAGAGCGATCAATTATTAAGGAAAGATGAAGCAGATAACAGTTATAGAGTTAAACCAAAGCAAAGTAAACCCAAAATATAAACCTAACCAAACCAAACCAGATATTGCCAGAAACTCACCTGACTTAACAATAACCTAACCTAATGAAACCAAGACACCCTTCTATCATGAACACACATACCACTTTATTCACTCCCCAAATGACTCAGCTCTGTTTTACTTTTCACATTGATTCACTACTATTTTCCACTTCATAATGAGAGAGGGAGGGAAAGGAGGAGGGAGGAAGGTAAAGGTCAGAGGAGGAGGAGGAGGAGGAGGAGGAGGAAAAGGAGGTGGGGCATTCCTTCTTTTTGTGTTGTGTAATCTAAATTGTTTCTTTTATTTTTTTCTATTTTTTATGGTGTAATGCGAGAGTATCCTGTCAGGTGGTGGTGGGTTGTTGTAGTGTGACCTTCATGTTGTTCTATCATGTTTTGAGTTTATCCGGCTAAGTTTTCCTAGTTTGTGATGTGTGAGTTATTTTAAAAGCTTATTTTTTCCCCTTTATTCTCTGGTGTTGTGTAATTGTTTCCTTTCTATGTTGTTGTGATGGCTGTTGTAACCTTCAATTTGTTTTCCTTTCTCTTTTTTTTTTTTCCTTTTTTTTTACATCATTATTTTTATTATCTGTTCTTTCCTCACTACATTTCTCAAGTGACTCACTCTGTTCAACTCTTACATACTTTTTTCCATCACTACAATGTATCATAATATTCCATCATACATTTATCAGTACATATTCATCACTTATTGTTATTATCTTACTATTTCTATGAGTTTTTCCTTATATTCACCACTGCCATTACAATCCTCCAGTGACAGCAAATTGACCTCTTCTCCTGCTCCTCTTCCTCCCACAGGCTCAATTCCGGTCGTCCCTCAAGTGCCCTCACTGCCAGAAAGAATCCAACACATTTGATCCGTTCGTGTGTGTGTCCATCCCCATCCCACAGCGGCAAATGCAGGCCATCTTCGTGTGTGTGGTGTACCTCAACCAGCAGCCCAAGCAGGTGTGTGTGTGTGTGTGTGTGAGGTGGAAGTCGAGTTGGTGTTGTTTACGGTTTATATTTGCTATTGGAATGTGTGTGTGTGTGTGTGTGTGTGTGAGTAGTGAGGGAAGGAATTGTTTAAGTTTCACCTATATTTGTTATTGTAAATTCAGTGATATACAGTAATTTACATCTTGAAGTGTATTAACTACTGTTTGTGTTACTTCTGCAATCATTGGTATTATTAACTGTATCTTCAATTTAAAACTCGTACAACTGCTGTCACCATTAAACCATTATCAATTTCTTATTCTAGAAATTCACCAATACTCTATATACTTGCCTTAAACCCTTTTTTTTGTTCAATTTAATTTTTACTGTATCTATTTGAGCATACCTAATCTGAAACTCTTACCATATTAAGATGACCTGTACGACTCCTGCCCTCCTATCACTACATCAGGTCCAGCTTGGCATCAGCATTGAGAACACAGCCAGCATCCATGACCTCCGGCAGCAGCTGGCGGAGGACTGTGGGATCCCGGCCACCAGTCTTATCATCACCGAGGTGGACGGGGAGGGCTTTCACCGGACCTTTGCTGGTGGGTCGCCTGCTGCTGCTGCTTGTTGTATTGTGGCCCAGTACACTGCCCTCTCTTATCTCGTCACCTGTCACAGCACAATATGACTTCCCGTCCTACCTTTCCTTATGCCACACCATTTTCCACCATTCTGTTGAAGCTTGCGCCACTCTCCTTCATCTCAGCGTACTGCATCACCCCCACCTGCTTTACACTTGCCATGTGCTGCTTAAACCACATTTTTTCTCCTCCCTCATAATAACATAAGAAAATGAGGGAAGCTGCGAGAGGCTAATTCCACCCATCATCCTCATCCATAAACTTGTCTAATCTTCTTTAAAAACTCCCCTCAAACTTTAGTCTGTAAACACTGTGATTGGTGCTACTGTTGATGCTGGATGTGCTGACCTGCTAAAGAGAAGGAAAGGTTGTCTGGGTTTCTTTGATTAGTATTCCTTTCCTGTTGTTCATATTTGGACTGACATAGCATAACAAGTGTGGTGCTACAACAATAGACAGTCCCCCTTCAGTTACTATTTTTTTTAATACAAACTAGTCCATTACATAACCAAAATTGATTGAAAAAAGACACAGCCTACCACAATCTCCGTTTTTGTTAGCTTTAAGGCTCATATTCTTAAACACTGCTTTCTTACCATAACAATTTTCCAAGATCACAGAGACAGCTAGCCTGGGTTTTCAATACAGTTTCTCCTATAATAAACTAGAAATATTGCCAATCCATCACCAAAACCATAAGAATACCCTGGAAACAGTATCTTCAACCCCAGAGCCTTTGGAAAATAGTGATGGTGAGAGAACAAAGCATCTAAGAATACTGGCATAAGACAACCACAACATGACCGCTAACGTCAGCCCTTCCTTGTCCTTCCTTCACCTCAGATGGCAGTCCGGTGAATGTGATAGGGGAGAGTGACCCTCTGTACGCCATTGAGCTGCCGCCACACAAGCTGCCAACCCAGGAGAGCGGCGCCTTCATCCTCATCACCTGGGTCAATGTGGTGCTGGCGGACCCGGAGAACATCAGGTGCTGGGGGAGGGAGAGAGGGAGAGAGGGAGAGGGACATAAGGGAAATTTCACAGCATAGTAATGGTGGTGTTGAACTAGATGTGCTTATGAGCTTTATGTAATGTTGGTACTAGCTATCCTAAGGAGGAGAATCTGTATGAAACTGTCAAACCTTCACAGTTTTTCAGATAGAGAGTGGATCTTCAGTTTTCCTTGACCATAACAATTAAGAAGGTCTAATTTCACTTCACTTGACACAACATATCATTCTTACGCCTTTGTAAAGTTTAAAGTCAAATATGTGTTGGTGTCTCACCAAGCTGTACTGAGTCCTAACTAACACGGTGCAATGGTTTGGTGGTGCAGGTTCGGTGGTGTGTACCAGAGCCAGGTGGTGCGGGATGTGAGCTACGTGGACTTGCAGAAACTCCTCCTGAAGGAGATGACCAACATGGTGACCAACGAAACCCTCACTTCGGAGCAAGAGGTGAGTGGCCCTCCAAGCCTTCCCTTGAAACACACCTACCTGCTTGTTAACTCAGTGTTTGCTTGTCATGAATTAGTCTGTGTCTCATGGGATAAGTTACTGTGACCAATTAGCTCAGTCTCTTCCCTTTTTCTCACTGTAACACAACTTCATACTGCCTGAGTGTGTTCCTACAACATCTGTGTGTGTCTCATCAGAGCGGACTGTTCCTCATTGGTGTGGACGATGGCGGCAGCTGCGTCATCTGTCTGGACCCGGCCCTGGACGTGCCTCTGTACCATGAGTGTGTGGAGCAGGCGCTGGCCCTCTGTGACCCAGCGGCAGGCCCACCACACATCAAACTTGTCCTTCAGTGGACCAACCAGACCAAAGAGAAGTGAGTCCTGCCCTCCTCACTCCTTGGCTGATGCTGTGCTGTGAGGAAGGAAGTTTTCTTTACATAAGAGGGGGAAGCTGGCCATGGGCAAAAAAAACAATGAAAATCAAAAGCTCACTTATTTGCCCATCCCCTCAAAGTTCAAAAGAGTTAGCCAAAAGACGGATAAATGTCTTGAAACCTCTCTCTTAAATAAAGTCAAGTCAAAGGAAGTTGTAAATATTAGTGCTGATCACATCTTACAAGCACACACAAGAGATGGAGGGATTTAAAGAGTAGATTTACCAGTGTCAAGAACTTACATAAATAAAGTGATGTGGCATAATAATGGAGAAGGAATAATGCTCTAAATAACAGTGAAAGGAGATGATAGTCAGTGTTATTTGTCATTTTGCTTCAACCTTGAGAGAGTACAATAGGTGGAAGAGACAAACATTGAGTAATAAGTAGTCCACTCATCCCTTCCTTCCCTCTCCACCAGGTACATAGTAGATGATGTGGACCACGTGGATGAACATTTCAGTGTGAAGGAGCTGAAGGAGAACCCTCTACAGTGTGCCTCTGTCTCCCTGCATCAGTGTCTGCAGGTGAGCCACTCCTACACCCTCCACCCTCCACCCTCCACCCTCCACACTCACCACCCACTTACCCCTCACCCCACTGCCTCTATTTTTAGTCCATCCCGCTGCTCTACTTCTACCCACTTGACGCCTCAGGTCCTTCACTCCTCTAAGTGTACCACCACCTGTATATTTTTAACTTAACATGCTGACCTATTCTTACTTATTAGGATATTCTGTTACTCTCCGCCTCTTCTCGTAACACACTTAAAGAGAGAGAGAGAATTCTTTAACCACATTTATTTATTTATGTATTTTTGTTGATTTGATAGTTAATGCTGTGAGTGTGTGTGTGTGTGTGTGTATTTTATCTTGTCTGATATAATTGCATTTTCACTTGATTCTTTATAATTTCTTCATTTTAGAGATTTGCTCGACATGCTGCTAAGAGTTATTAATCTCTAACTTACTTCTGTAGCCATGGAAAACATCTGAATTCAGTTTGTTCAGTGGTTATTAGTTTCCCTGAATCCACTATATCCTGTAGTGAACTGCTCACTTCCACTTCATCTGGTCCAGTGGGTGCATAATTCATCTTGTTTTTTTATTTACTTTTATTTTTCTTATGCAATGTGAGCTTTTTTATGGGAATTTATGGGGTAAGGCAGCACGGTTTTCTGTTTGTCTCCCCACAGCTGCACACGTCGGCAGAGAAGCTCGGGTGTGGGGACGCATGGCACTGCCCAACTTGTAACCGCAAGCAGCAGGTGGTGAAGAGACTCATGCTTTGGTCCGCCCCACAGATACTGGTCATACACCTCAAGCGATTCAAACAAGTGAGTGTGTGTGTGTGGTCTGGACAATGGGATAAAGTGAACCACCATAACTGAGCACTGATACTGTGAAAAGTTTGAGGGTAAAGTAGTTATGGGGCAGAGTCATGTCTCAGTTATTCCTTCAATGTCACTGTGGTATATAGATAGTTTTGTATTTATTATCATTATCATATCCCGTTGATGTGCAGCACTTGGCATAAGTGTGAGCGCGTGTGTATGTATTTCTTTGACTGATGGTACTTGTGAGCTTCAGTGGTATCTTTCATGATGAGGGACACTGAGGCATGAGCGGTGAGGAGGAATTCCTTGCCTTGCTAGTGTCAGAAACTTAAAGATGAGTGATGGGGAAAGTGTACAGCATCACGAGCTGAATAAATTAAAGCCTTGGCTTACAAATATGGGCTTGTGTAATATTTCTATAAATGAACTAAAGGATCCATTAATTAACTATTTCACTGCTATTTGCTCCAGCTTTTCTTAATAACTGATAGCTACAACACCTTTAATTTTTCCATAGTTACCTAAAATCTTCAGACTGTGTAAAAATTGCTATTGATGTTGAATTGTCTCATGTCACAGTGAAAGAGTTAATTTTAGTGTGGTCAGAGTAGTAATCATCTTTGACCCTGCAGGGAACCCTTCAGAGCAACTCATCCAAGCTCTCCACCACTGTCAAGTTCCCCCTGACTGGCTTTGACATCTCTGAGCACATAGCCACCAAACCCAACCACACCCACCCCAATGGGCCTGCCGACTCTGGCATGCTCGGCGGGGTGTGGTCGCCCTGGAAGAGACCAAAGCGATACGTCACATACCCAGAGGAGAACGTGTACGACCTGTATGGCGTCTGCTACCATCACGGGAAGGATATGCAAGGGGGACACTACACAGGTGGGTGTCACTGTGGTGGTGTTAGTACATGGTGAGAGAAAGGGTGTTGCTGGAGTGTAGAAGGATGATTGTGTTAATGTAGGTGTAGTGTATATTGAGTGTAGAAGGATGACAATGTAAAGCTGGATAATTGTCATTTGTCCATTTTGTTTTGATCTTGCCTTTCACTGGATCCCTCACACCTGCTAAGTTTATTTGATGTTTATTTGTAAATGTATGTACAAGTTTGAGATGTTGTTATTACGGTCCTCTTCCTTTGCAGCTGTGTGCAAGAATACAGCGGACAATAGGTGGTACAGCTTTGATGACAGTAAGGTGGAGGCTGCCAAAGAAGACCAGGTAGTGAGTCCTGATGCTTACATTCTCTTCTACCAGGTGAGTGTGTGTGTGTGTGTGTGTGTGTGTGTGTGTGTGTGGTGGCCCACATATTGATTTTATTCATTCTAGTTTGATGTTCTGTGAATAAAACTTTGCAGAAATGTTTTTATAGTCATGGTTTTTATATTGTGGTGTATTTCCTCCTTTCTTCTCTCAGTGGAAATTATTCAAAGTCAGTTTAGTTGTAACTCAATTCTTTGTTTGTGCAGCGTCGAAGTGACAACACGTTGATGAGCTGCTCTGAGGGAGGTCTACCCGAGCACTGGTCCTACAGGATACCCCTCTCCTACCTGCCACCAGCCCTTGCCCTCTCCACCAGCAAGGAGAACAAAGGTGAGCCTGCTAGGAATCATCAGGAAAGGCTAACAAAATTAGGAAGAGAGATGACTAATGAAAATTTGCAGTAATAACTCTCCCCATTGTGTGTCCTTTGTCCCGCTGTGTGTCTGGCTGATGTGTAATGCTCTTCACCTCTCCACAGTCCCAGCACCTCCGCCGGCACCATTTGAGCGAGGGCGTTCATATGGGACGCTGCCAGTTGGTGCTCGGGTACAGAGGCAATCGTCCATGGAGCGGGAACACGCATCAGACACAGAGGCACCATTGGCGTCACATGAGGTAAGGAATGCACCACCAACCCCTTCTTGATGTGGAAGAGAATATTCCTTTGTCTTCTCATTTTTGTATGTTTTGATTCTGCTTGATAATGGTTTAATGAAGTGGTATATTGTTGAGCTCATTGGTGTGTATTTTGTCCAGGAATCCCCTCTCCTGAAGCGAAGGTCCACAAGTACGCTGCTCGAGAAGGAAGACTCACCTGCAGAGGAGATACCCAAATGCAACCTGAAAATTGAGACTGTGAAGGTTGATGTTTTAGCCAGCCAGAAGATGTCAGAGAAGGAGGATGACAGCATGGAGTGTGACACCACCATCATTCCAGTCAATTGCGACAGTGATGAGGAAATGCCAGAGGTGCTGAGGAAGACTGCAAATTCTCCCACCTCGTCTTCTCCAACACCATCCTCCACCACCACCACCAGCAAGACAGTCCTCATCTCCAGGTGCCAGGCAGTAAGGGACACTGACATGCCTGACGGTGCTTCCCCCTCCCCACCTCTCACCAATGGACACGCTGCCCCATCAGGTGAAGAGGAAGAAGAGGATGAGGAGGAGCTCAACGTGCCTTCACTGGATTCCCGGGAGAGTGACCACCGGCAGGAGCAGACACCGGAGGTCAGGATCCACCCTGCCACCCCCGAGGTCCTGGCCGCCCACCAGGGACATGCCGACAGCCAGCCCAAACGCAGCATCATCACTCTCACGCTGCGGCCGAGGAACCCCAGCGAGTCATCCTGTGAGGCGCGGGTTGTGTCGCGCACCCCCAGCTTGGCCAGCACTCGCAGCTCCTCCAGCGTGTCCAGCAGCCCCACGGTGAATGGCATGGATGGGCCCTACCTGAATGGTGTGGATGATGAGCCGCACAGCCCCATCACTCCGGAGATCAGGATCACGCCCCTCGCCAAGCCAGGCGATGGGACGGGTCCTGTGCCTCCACCTGTCAAAGTGTCCACCAGGTGCATGAATGCCAACAAAACGGCAAGCTTTGTCGTTATCAACACCCCTACTGCCAGTCCCAGAGCACCTCGCCCCAAGACTCCAACCAGTGCCACCTACAATGGTTCACCAAAGCCCTTCTCCACATCCAAGACCACCGTCAAGACCAGAGACCCTTCGGTGGAGTCCTTGAGGAACCAGCGGCCTGTCAACTCCTCCAGGAAGGAGAACGGAGTAACCACCAAAGCACCGCTAACTAATGGCAAAAGCCCCACCATGAACTCGGCTGTGAACTACTGCAGTCCTCTCAAAGTGACTGCCACCACCACTGCTGGCCCCAGGACACACCGTCCAGAGAGAGGAGAGCTCAGGTATCCTCGGGAGGCCAGGTGTGACCGCAGGGAGGACAGGTACGAGAGGCGGGACGACAGGTACACCAGGGAGGAGCGCCACGCTAGAGAAGACCGCTATGACAAGAGGGAAGACAGCAGATACGACAAGAGAGAAGACCGCTATGACAAGAGAGATGACCGATATGACAAGAGAGAAGACAGATATGACAAGAGAGATGACAGGTATGACAAGAGGGAAGACCGGTGTGAGAGGCAGGAAGACAACAGGTATTCCAGGAGGGAGGACAGGTACAACAGGGATCACAGGTATGACGTTGAGAAGCGCTACCTGAGGGAGACGAGGAGACACGACAACGACTCGGGCCACGCTGAGAAGGACTACGACTCCCCGCAGTATCAGCCGGGGCGGTGCAGCATGGACTTCAGGGAGCTGCGGGAGGCGTGGTGCAAGCGAGAGTACAACTACAAGTATGAGGACGAACCCAAGTGTGAACGCATCTATGCTTACGAGAGGGACCTGGACCACCCCCACCAGCATAAGTTTGGGAGGGAGGGCAGGTACGAGAGGGACGGCATGCACGAAAGGGGAGGCGGGGACCTGTTGGGAAAGGGGCGAGCGTCGTACGACTCCCGGGACCACTACCGCCCACAGGACTATTCTAAGGGGCTGCCCAACACTGCCAACACCCCCACCCCCACCCCCACCGTTATCACAGAGTCCAGTGTATGATAGCGGTTACCATGCTGTTTGTATTTGTTTTCGGAGTCCAGTAGTTTTTAGCATGCCGCTGCCTCCCTTCTCTCTTCTCCCTGCAGATGCGCCGACCAAGTGTTTTGCGCAGAAAGTGTGATATAATTTATTTCCTCGTCTTGGCACTGAATGGAATTAGTTACTGTTGGGGTCGCGGGGCTGAATTCCTAGTATGACCCGAGGGTTGACCAATGCTCAGCCATTCTGCCTTTCTGCAAGATGTTTATGTTGCCTGTAAATTATTGTCATTATTCTAGTTTCCTCCAGATACACGAGCCTTTGGCACGTGGTGAGGTTCTGGATGAATATAAACACCAACAGAGATGCACATCAGCTGCTGCTGCCCCACACCTGCTGTTTATACATTCCATTTTGCAGATTTCATACGTATAAATAAGCTGTACATAATTTTTACCAGAAGTTTATCGAGATTTTTATATAATGTGCCTCATGAGTTTTAGTATATATAAAATGAAATATATATAATACAGTATATATACACAGAATACATGTATATTTGTTTAGCAAACTTTAGTTTGTGGCAGAATGTTAATGTTCAGCTTTCACACCCTCTGTTCACTGGCAGCTCAAACACTAGGTGGTTCCTGGGCCAGTGGACAGCTTCCTCAGCTAGCTCTGGGTAGCACTGTCAGAGTCACCAAAGAGGCAAATTTTGTTTATTGATTCACTTACACTGTTTAGTTAAGCAATGACTTTGGTGGCTCAGCAGTGAGTGTGAGTATGCAAGACCTCACAGTGTTCATTGGTGTGTGTGTGTGTGTGTGTGTGTGTGTGTGTGTGTGTGTGAATGGGTGAGTGAGAGAAAGAGGGAAACCATGTGTGACTGTCCAAACAGACTTGGTAAGAATGCAAATTTCCTGGTAAGCAACTGAGGCTGGTTTTTCCGTGGCCCGCATACAGTCGGTTTGGTGCCTGTTTTCCACTGGTTCCAGTGTACAGAACTGTGTGTCACTGACCTGGGTATCATCAGTGCTCATTTTGTTTGCATTTATTACTTTACAAAATTTTTTCTCCAATCATCCATGTCTACAAAATGTCCAATAAGAAGTCTTTGATGTGAAAAATGTCCAAAAAACTTCTTGTGTATGTGAACTAGGTAAGCATGACCAATTTTTCCTTCCCTTGTGAAAATTTGTGTGAGCCGAGTAGCACACCTGTGTTGCATGTGTGTCCCCGGGTCCCGTGGTGTGGGACCAAGTCAGTCTGTGGTGAGCCTGTGACCCTCCATGATGCTATTTTGTGTCAAGGTGAACCCAAAGGTAATGCTCCTTATTTTTATCTTGAAACATATCAGTTTTATTATTTTGTGAAGGCACTTGATTTGTATATATTTGGTCAAATAATAATAATGCAATTGCTAAACTGGGTCTGAGTTGAATTTTAATTCCATCATGTTTTTACTGGATGGGTTTTTAATGTTTGGCTGAAATATATGCACACCTGCCTGGGGGTATTCAGGTCTTGTGTTTGGACAATTCAACTCTTCAATTTCACTGTCCCCTGACTATTGGTTGTAACTGGAACAACTCTAGATCATTATCTCACTGTAACAGAAATTTTGTTGGATAATGATGAGTGGGAGGTTCCTGTAAAGACAAGCAACCTTTGTCTTTATCCTCCTGTGAAAGTGAAGCTTCTTCCCTGCTTCTGTAGGACATGGCAATACTTGTATTTTGTCAAAATTTACCAGGTATTCTTAAAAAAAACTTTGAACAATTACATTTGTTATTTGGCATTTATCCTTAATTTCACTGGATAGTTCTGCAGTTTATTTACTTCATGTTTTCAGGAAAAACAAAACAAAACATGAAATACATGGATGTGTGTGGAATTATTCCGTGTAACAAGGGATTAACAGCCACTGTCACTGCCCTCTTATGGTGTCTGGTGTTCAGTGGTGGCACTTCATTTATGGACGCCATTACACTATTTTATAATGAACTTGTCACACCATCTTATACTTGACCAATGTGCTTTACTGAGCGGCAGTGTGTCATGACAGTGGTGGCAGAAATTTAATGGTCTTTGCTCATTGCTTTGCTTCATCTTGGTCATAACAGTAATTCGTCGATTCTTATCACATCAACAGAGTGATCTAATGCTTGGTATTGTAAAGTCTTCCACTTCCAAAGATCAAACATAATTACATTATTTCATCAAAGTTCATTGGAATATTAGTTGGATGGTGAGGCAGAAGCGAGCAGTGGTGGAGGAAATAGATGCCAGCTGATGGGGCGGGCAGACCGGCTGTGTCAGATAATGATATCAGGCAGTGGTGGTGGCAGGATGTAGTTTGTCTGCCAGTAAAAGATATTGGTAGATATTGTGTGGCCTATTAGCAAGAATGTTCTGGGCAACTCAAGGATTCAGTAAGCTTGTAAAGGACTCTATGGTGCTACTTTTAGAATAGAAAATTGGAAACTTGTATAAAGTCAAGCTGTATGGTTGGAAAAAATAGTGTTGGTAAGGATTTCTAGGCAAGACCATAACGAAGGAAACCACAGCACAAATATTTAACAAAGCACCTCAGCTATGACAGTACTGGTCAGGGCCGGATTTTGGGTTGAGGGGGCCCTGGGCACTAGAGCTTTGCGGGGCCCCCAGAGGAGGAGGGTGTGATTGAAGTGACAGCATGAAACATCTTATAAATATTAATAAAAGTAAATCACAAAAGTTAAAATCTTTGGGTTCTCTTACGTATTTTATTTATAAAATTAACCTGTAATTAGCTCCTTATGCAATACGTTTCAGTACCTTACTTTGTACTTAAATAAAAATAATCATTTAATTTCTCACTGCTTGTGCTGTGATTTTCATCACATTACCAGATTTAGCGCGTAACGTTTACCTTTCCCGACTCCCCTAGGACTCCTTGTGGTCGTCTGTCAGCTGATTCTCGTGGGCCGTTGCCACGTCGATCGGTCTCATGTATCCACGCTTCGCTAATACTAATACAGATGCTTATTTTACTTGATTAACTTCACAGTTACGAATGACGGGTTTGACGGCACTTAATTAGATTCCTTAAGAATAAAAACCCTATACAACAACGAGATACACAGGTATATTAATTTGCTGCGAAGTAGCGGCACCACTACGTATGTTTGGCGTGGAAATGTTGCCTGCTCCAAGGAGAATAGTTAGCGAGCAAACTACCTCGTCCATGACGGAGGGCAAAACCACATATAGATTAAATCAATAGAAAATTAGAAAGGAGTACTTAAAGTACAGAAATATTGGGGAGATATCATGTTGTTGTAACAACCCCATCGATTGCGCCCCTCCTCGGTATAGAACCTTTAAAAAAAAAAAAAAAAAAAAACCGCTTCAGCGCGGGGCCCCTAAAAGCGCGGGGCCCTGGGCACTGGCCCCTTGTGCCCCTCCCTAAATCCGGGCCTGGTACTGGTGAACACGCTGCTGTTACTCTTCCATTTCCTCACCTCCCATTCAGTTTTCACTCATCCTCGCCTCATTCACGCTCCTTTTAATTTCTTCCTTCCGATCTCATCCCTCGCACACCTTGCTATCCACATCAGTTTGTATTGCGCGCGTGTTAGTTCCGAGGCGTGGTGTAGGTGGCAGGTCAGTCGCCGGACGCTCAAGAAGGAGGAAGGAGAACACGTCATCAGGAAGAACCGCCATTGTTCCTGGAGACTCGGACAAGGACGGACCAGCTGTCTTCTGCTGCTGTAGGGCCCCTGCGACGCCCTCATCTAAGGTACGTACAGTTTATCCATTGGTAGTGTACAGAAGGAGACTGACACGTGCCAGTGGAGTGTAAACGCTATATGAGATAGGAAACTTGTGCAACATATGGTGGTTGTGGTTCAGAGAGTGAGCCAGGAGGAAGGGTCGTAACTCGCCCCTTGGTGCCAACGTGGTAGCTGGAGACTAACTAACTAGGAAGGTCTGGGTGACTGTCTGTACCACGCTGATGCCACTGTGGTCGTAGGAGAGTGAGCGGCAGTGAGTGAGAATGGTGACAAGGGTGGTGAGTGTGAGTGACGTGATAGTGGTGTGACAGCAAGGGTTCACTGTGTGACAGTGCGAGTATAGTATACCTATGTGTCAGTTGTGTATGTGAAAGGAATTGTAAGTGAACACCCACTAGTAATCCGGTGTTTGTTTATTTGCTCTTCCAGTTCCTGGTTGGTTACATCCGCGGCGAAGCTTCACCAGCCAAGATTCGGTTGCCCGCTCAGCCTGGTGTACCGGGCGGCTGCTGGCCTCACGCCACCCGGGGTAAGGAAAGCGTAGCCTTTATCGCTGCACTGTCTCTGTCTGTCTGTCATTCTCGTGCACCACCACCTCAATTTATTAGTTCGTTCCACAGAAGCACGTATCTTGCTATTAGAAGTGATGGTTTTTTAATTATTTCCCTCAAACGTGCTTCATCATCACCATCCTTGTAACTATTTTGTTTCTACTTGCTACATCCATATCATACATTATTGTGACATTATACTCGGCACAGCCACTTTCTTCCAAACCTCACTCAGGGTGTCATAAGTATTTGCAGGTACGTGTTGGGGAGAATGCAAACCTGGCGATCCACCTGCTGATCTGCTACTGCCCAGGATATTTGCATCCGCTCTGAGGGTGAAGGAGACGCTCGCCTGCGGGTCGTCATCCATGATAGGATTGCTCGAGGAAAGGAGGACAGTCTGCGAGTGCCTGCCACCCCGTGCTCACTGGTTTCTCTGTAGGATCCACAGGCAAACCTCTCTAGTCATGACAGTTGTACGTATTTATTTTGAAATTGTAGAGTACTACTGAAATACAGGCTGGATAAAAAAAACTTCAGTAGCCATGTACATTTTTATGTATATTAATTTGAACCATTTTTTCCAGGTTGAAGACGTCCAGAACTCTCCTCACAATGGGTGGTTGTGTTGACAGGTCTGTGGCTGCAAGACGGATCAAGGAAAGGAGCAAGTAAATGAATGAACACAAAGGAATTAACATTAGTTTTTTTTTATTCTTTCGTTTTGTAGTCTTGATCTGTTTATACAGATATATTGTACAGAAGGCATATCATTAATGTTCCCGACGTTTAATTTTCCAGCTTGCAAGAAGGAGACCGGCAAAGCAAGAATGAGCAAGTTTCATGACTCCCGTAACAAGAGTCAAAAATACTTCGAAGACTCTCCGGAGATAATGTAGTAGCGTAGCCCGTTATTCAATAAAAGCGTCTGTTTATTTCAACGATTTTATTAAATTCTCCATAACAAAATCTCCGGACGGTCTTCGGGGTATTTTGGACGGTACATCCTCCCCATTGGTGAAGTTGGTTGGTGTCCCAGGCAGGGTGTCGTTCCATCTGGTGCAGGGATATTTGTGAGACTCGGGGCCCATCACAAGTCTGTTGAGGAAGAGACAGGTTAATTGTTATGTCGCCATCCATAGAAAATATTAAAGCAGCTTTATTTTACACACTATCTTTCATTTGGGATTCCTGATATAAACAAGTGTGCTATTTGTATGACACGGAGAGTAACAGATGGTAGAGAGTATGGTGCTAGAATGTAGGAAGTACGAGAGATAGAATCTAATAGCAAGATACGTGCTTCTGTGGAACGAACTAATAAATTGAGGTGGTGGTGCACGAGAATGACAGACAGACAGAGACAGTGCAGCGATAAAGGCTACGCTTTCCTTACCCCGGGTGGCGTGAGGCCAGCAGCCGCCCGGTACACCAGGCTGAGCGGGCAACCGAATCTTGGCTGGTGAAGCTTCGCCGCGGATGTAACCAACCAGGAACTGGGAGAGCAAATAAACAAACACCGGATTACTAGTGGGTGTTCACTTACAATTCCTTTCACATACACAACTGACACATAGGTATACTATACTCGCACTGTCACACAGTGAACCCTTGCTGTCACACCACTATCACGTCACTCACACTCACCACCCTTGTCACCATTCTCACTCACTGCCGCTCACTCTCCTACGACCACAGTGGCATCAGCGTGGTACAGACAGTCACCCAGACCTTCCTAGTTAGTTAGTCTCCAGCTACCACGTTGGCACCAAGGGGCGAGTTACGACCCTTCCTCCTGGCTCACTCTCTGAACCACAACCACCATATGTTGCACAAGTTTCCTATCTCATATAGCGTTTACACTCCACTGGCACGTGTCAGTCTCCTTCTGTACACTACCAATGGATAAACTGTACGTACCTTAGATGAGGGCGTCGCAGGGGCCCTACAGCAGCAGAAGACAGCTGGTCCGTCCTTGTCCGAGTCTCCAGGAACAATGGCGGTTCTTCCTGATGACGTGTTCTCCTTCCTCCTTCTTGAGCGTCCGGCGACTGACCTGCCACCTACACCACGCCTCGGAACTAACACGCGCGCAATACAAACTGATGTGGATAGCAAGGTGTGCGAGGGATGAGATCGGAAGGAAGAAATTAAAAGGAGCGTGAATGAGGCGAGGATGAGTGAAAACTGAATGGGAGGTGAGGAAATGAAAGATGGGGTAGACACTGAAGTGAAGCGTAGTATAGTATATACATGTATCTGTCATGGAAGCGAGTTATTTCGGTGCTTACTGCTTCTTCAAGTAATTATTTTCCCGTCTTTTTAACCTCCCCCCTCTCTCTCAGGAACTCTCATCATCGAAACACTAGCAGTTGTACACAATTTATTAGATATATTTATGCTTTTGTATAATTTATTCGTATGGAGAGTAAACACTGCATGGTACAGAGGTCAAGGTAATATTGTGAGTATTGCAAGAGAGAAAATTATTATTCAGCTGGACTGACAACAATATGCATAAGTAATACAATACACCTTAATAATTTTTTAGCTTTTTTACCATCAGAACAAAACCATATCAATCAGTCAACTCGATACACACTCTAACACCACTCTTAAAAGTAATACATTCAATGATTCAAGATGCAGGACACTTCTGTTTTTTGTTGTTTTTTGCTAATATATATTTTACACATCAGCTGCACTGCACTAGGGAACCAGACACCAGGACACTGTTCTTCCATCCTCCACCCAGGCCGTCCAGCCACTCCAACCCTCCACACATTGCTCCTGTATCTCTTCACTGGCCTGCTGCTGTGCCATAATTGATCACCCACTCTTCCCCTACACACACTCTCAATGCTTTCCCTACATTCTTCCTCTTATGCACTTATCGCAGTCACGCACTCTCCTTGACAATTTGAAAAGCTGCAGAGTTAGTATGAATTTTGGTGACAGTGATACACCTCCACCACCACTCACTTTGAAATAGAACACACACACATACGAGTATACTATATATAATCTAGCATAAAGAAAAACAAAGAAGAGAAAAAACTTGTACAATGCGGCAAGTTATACAAATGCTATATGAAAAAGCTGATGATAATTTTGATGAACAATTTTCCTTTTTCATCATTTTACAACGAAAAATGTAAATGGTGATTGGTATGTACGTTATAGAACTAATGAAGTGTGCCAGATGAGGAGGTGGGAACTGCATCACTGGCCGGCGCACCCCAGTAAAGAGCGCCACCAGCTTCCTGGGTCCT
The DNA here is from genome assembly GCA_020233015.1 of Callinectes sapidus. Taxonomy (NCBI): domain Eukaryota; kingdom Metazoa; phylum Arthropoda; class Malacostraca; order Decapoda; family Portunidae; genus Callinectes; species Callinectes sapidus. The sequence goes on along the minus strand of CM035212.1, from coordinate 4,861,651 downwards.
GGCAGGGAGGGAGGGAGGGTCAAGGGAAGGGTAACACGTCACCAGACATGTAGTGATAGGTCAGACTCACAAATTTGTGGATAAAGAAACAATATCATAATTATTGCCCTCTACACTAACATAAAACACCTGGGGAATGTCTGTGCACCTCATGTGTCCTGAAGCACAAGTAGTGAGTGCCATGCATGCAAACCAGGTCAGGTCTGGAGATGGGGTGATGTGTGTGTGTGTGTGTGTGTGTGTGTGTGTGTGTGTGTGTGTGTGTGTGTGTGTGTGTTTTGTGGTGTGTGTGTGTGTGTGTGTGTGTGTGTGTGTGTGTGTGTGTGTGTGTGTGTGTGTGTGTGTGTGTGTGTGTGTGTGTGTGTGTGTGTGTGTACAGACTTTAACAGCAGCAAATGAAGACTTTTATCAGCATATTTTTGGACATTGTTATATAATATATATAATATATATACTATATACTCTTACATACACTGTGGGTTTAACGATAAATACATATCCCCTATAAACTGCAAGTAATCTCGTAAAATAAAATAATATTCCATCTACATTAGGTCTTTAAAATAGAATCACAACACAGTAATAATCAGTGATCAAGAATTAGGGGATCATATAGAAATTGGGCTCAGATTGTTGATTCATCTTACTGGTATTCCCTTGATCTCTTACAGCATTAATTGGAACACAAATATTGATCACATGACACATTTTGAGGCTCCAGACATCCACCACCAGGCTGGGGCGGCACACACTGCTGTCTGCCGCCCTGTGAAGCACACACGGGCCCATCTGGCCATTCCCCAACACATGCAGTTACCTGATTACTTAACAATCTCCAAGGGCCACCCCGACCCCAGGTACAAAACATATGTTTGTGGTAATATATTATATGTAATAAAGTCAAACAGTTTCCTTAACATTCAAGTGGCATGAATCAAGTACAGAATTTGTTTCTGTGTGTGCCGGAAAAAAATATATATTCTGCTTAGTGAAAAGAAGCATCACACAAATATTACTTCCTACATATTTTGGCGTTAGTTCAAAGTCTTGGTAACAATATACATATATAATCCAAGAACTGAGTCATATTCTATAAAGCGATCAATTCGCAACAATCTTAAATCTCATACAACCATAAACATTAGAAACATCATCTTTCTTCTTTGGCTAAAACTCTGTCAGGAAGCGAGGCGGTGAGGCTGGAGACAGTCGGGGAATGAGCGGATCCAAGAGAGCTTTGTTAGGTCAGAATAATGATAATATGTCCACCATAACTATTGATTCAGAGAAGCATTACTGTGCTATACGTTAAACTTATCAATAATTAAGTCTATTAGTGTCATTTCACCTATGATATAGAATGAAAAACTCTACAGCCTAAGGGAATCAAAAGTCTGCTACTCTGGTGGGGTGGTGACTCTGAGGGGCGATGGTGTCGTGGTGGCGAGGAGAGCATCAACTTACGAAACTTTAGTGCCAGCCAGCCAACCATTCTCTCTCTCTCTCTCTCTCTCTCTCTCTCTCTCTCTCTCTCTCTCTCTCTCTCTCTCTCTCTCTCTCATTTTCTCATTTTCTCATTCTCTACCTCGCTCTCTTTCTGTATCTCAGTGTCAGGCCGGGAATACTGATCCAATGTTCGTATGGGCAAAGTAAGGTAAGGTTAGGTTCACTGCTGAATCTCTAGAGCACTTCACTCTGCCTCGTTCATTAAATACAAAGTCACTGATATTCTTTTTTTTATTGATTTTTTTTAGTTTTTTATTTCTAGTTTTCCTTCTGAATAACCTTCCTCTTCTTCCCTCCGTCTCTCCTCCTTCACCTCCTCCTCCTCCACACGTGTGCTGGCCCGGTCGCTCAGTCCAGGAAGCCAGTGTTGACCAGTTTCTCTAAGAAGAACTTGACATCACCAAGCTCGGAGTCCTTGATGCCCAGAGACTTGAGCAAGCCGATGTCCCCGTTCTCAACAGCCATGAAGACTGAGCGAAGGTGTTCCACGTCTGGGCGGAGGAGGTGGAGGGCGTGGCCAAATTCATCGATGGTCTGGGACTCTGTGGATCCCAAACTGGTGTTAGTGGAAGGAATAGCGTGGATGTGTAGGGATTTGCTTAATGATTTATGACATTGGTGGCAGCGGTGGGATATCTATTGAATAATACGTATGGTGTAAGGATCTAAGTCACGGTAATAATAAATGTCTCTGTATATCTGGATAAGAACCTTTCACCTTTCAGAAGGAACTGAGCCAAATAGAAAATACATCCTATTCGTAGTAAAGAGAAAATTGGAACACCAAAAATTGATCTAAGTGGAAGGAGGAAGCCGTGTAGTGGCGGGACGGTCAAGGTCGACCCAAATCTACCCATGGCATGATCATCTGAGCCTGATTGGTAAAGTGCTGTAATTCGCCTTTCACGAGAATGTGCTGGTAAGGAAGGGTTCGATCCCACTCTAATACTCCTTCGTGGCCAATTTATCTCACCTTCAGATGTCTTTATAGAGTGCTTAAGGAGGACCACACACACACACACACACACACACAAGATTTCTGATATCTCTTTCTGAGA
>CM035212.1:4716494-4755930 GCA_020233015.1 Callinectes sapidus | reverse complement strand
CCCCCGCGCACTCCCTCTCTCTCTCTCTCTCTCTCTCTCTCTCTCTCTCTCTCTCTCTCTCTCTCTCTCTCTCTCTCTCTCTCTCTCTCTTAGCATACTGACACAAATGAACAATAAGTAAAAATCGCACTGTGACCTGAAACATCCTTGACTGACATACTGCACTGTCACTATATAGGGGGTATCATGTTGCTGCGTGACTCCAGTACACAATCTTCCTATTATGAGACTTTCCAGTGTCATAACTCGACCAAATTAAAAAAGAAACCTCTAGTGGCAGTTTGTGAAGGTTTTTCTCGAGTCTTTATTAAGGTTCTGGTGATGGACAAAGGTTCTGAGTGAAATGTGTTCCTTCAGCCAAACGCTTTAGTGAACCCACCCGGAAATAAAACGCGAAACTGTTTATTTTTAGGCAGTATAATCTGTGAACAAGCTGACGTGACACTAGTGATCCCGCCGGTAGTAGTAGTAGTAGTAGTAGTAGTAGTAGTAACAATAACGCAGACGCTCTTCATTCACTAGGCGTTAAAAGATAATCAAATAACGAAACGAAGAAATCGGTAAAAAGGAAAATGGAAGATAGGAAGAGGAAACGGTAAAACAGAGAGAGAGAGAGAGAGAGAGAGAGAGAGAGAGAGAGAGAGAGAGAGAGCAGAATTGCGACGCGACACCTCCACCACTGTCCCTCCTACACCGCTGAGAGGTTTTGAATCCCACCAGCTCATCAATGGCTTACACCGCACTGCAACCTTTCAAAACACAGCGCCCCTCTCCCCCCCTCTCCCTCCCTCTCCTTCCTGGTCCCCTCCCCCCCTCACACTCCCTGCCCCCTCACCTCTCACCTCCCCCCCCACCCCCACCTACCCTCTTTCACTCACTCACTCACTCACCCTTTTCTTTCACTGTTCGTTTTTATACATTCGCCAAGCACATCATTTATACATTTTTTTTTTGCATTTATTTACTTATTTACCACATATCGTGTACTAGGTCTCACGTGGAGGTGAAAAGAGAAGGACGAGGAGGAGGAGGAGGAGGAGGAAGAGGAGGAGGAGGAGGTGGAGGAGGAGGAAGAGGGGCCGTTTTAAGAGACCTTACCGATGGTCTGGTAACGAAGGCAATATTCTTCAGCCAACTCTTGTTCTTTGGCACATGGAGTGGTGTCCGCGTGGCCGTCAGTCGGGAGTGTGTGAGGCGTGTCAGGAGGAGGAGGAGGAGGAGGAGGAGGAGGAGGAGGAGGAGAGGAGGAGTACACAGGGGACTCGGGGACATAAGGCTGATAATCCCGTCACTGCGGCTGCCTTCCTCCTCCTCCTCCTCCTCCTCCTCCTCCTCCTCCTGCTCTCAGCCAGTGAATGCTTTGACATTTGTAAAGAGTCATCCTTCGCCCGATACTCGTGGGGTGAACCAGGCACGAGGGGACTCAATGCTCATCACGGCCCTTGTTGCTCTTCACCTGACCTGCTGTGACCTCACCTGTCTCTCCCTCCCTCCCTCCCTCCCTCGGCCCTCACACTCTCACCTCCGACACACACCGGGTTAATGAAATAGAGTAGTACTTTTGGATATTTGGCACTCTCTGGCTCACTCTGGCTCTCTCCTTCTAGTTCTAGTTCCTTCTGGCTCTCTCTGGCTCTCTCCTGCTATTTTTATTTTTTTCTGGCTCTCTCTGGCTCTCTCTGGTTAGCTCTAGTTCCTTATGGCTCTTTCTCTGGCTCTATCCTGGGACTTGCAACATGCCCACTACTATTATTCAACATGCTAGACAAAACTATCTGTGTATTCCAACATTTCTCCCCTCCTTACAAACAATCCATAACAATGATCTTGTAACTGCCAGTAACCTCACAACGAATGTAAAGAGGAAGTCAATGTAATAGACAAACAACGCTGTGCGATTATAAACCAATAACCACGGCTCTCTCTGGCATAGCTTTATCTTTTTCTGGATCTCTCTGACTCTCTCTGGCTAGCTCATGTTCATTTTGGCTCTCTCTGGCTAGCTCTAGTTCCTTCTGGCTCCCCATGTCTCTCTCTCTCTCTCTCTCTCTCTCTCTCTCTCTCTCTCTCTCTCTCTCTCTCTCTCTCTCTGTGGCTCACTGTGGCACCCTCAGCGACCCCGGCAGGTGACAGGAGCCACTTGGAGGCGAGGCAGCAGCGGTAAGTGCCAGGCCAGGCGTCTGTCAATACACCTGATGGAGGGGATGCCACAGTCCGGCCCGTCTTGCTAATGAGCTCCTCCTCCTCCTCCTCCGTTCCTCCTCCTCCTCCTCCTCCATGATTAGCCGTCACCGTCTTCCGTTCCACAGCCACAATCCGATCTTCCTGAGCTACTTGTTCTCTCTCTCTCTCTCTCTCTCTCTCTCTCTCTCTCTCTCTCTCTCTCTCTCTCTCTCTCTCTCTCTCTCTCTCTCTCTCTCTCGACGTACAGCTTATTTTGTGGAATCATGTTACATATTTTGTGTGGCGAGTCTTTCCTTGCTTCTCCAACGTCCTGCTGTGCCCGCGCACCTCACTACCTGCCCGGCGCCCGCCTGTCTGCCAGCCTGCACCTTCCTGCGTCTTTACCTGATTGTACTCCCCCCTCCCCCACCCTCCCGCTGCCCCGTCCTTCCCTGACCTCCCAAAACTTTCCATTCCTATTCCGTTTTGCGTTCTCGTCCTCTTGCCTTTCCCACACTCCACGCATGTTGCTTTATAGTGACTGTGGGTGGGAGTGGCAGTGAAATAGTGACGTGTATGGAAGGTGAGGGTGAGAGTGGTGCTGGTGACGACAGTAGCAACAACAATAAGAACTGTGGCCTTCCTGGACTTGTCACTGTCCTATTATTTGCCTCACTGTACCCGAAGTCAAGCCTGGTGACGTGTCCCAGAGGAGGAGGGAGGAAGGGGGAGGGAGGATTGGGGAGGGACGAGAGAGAGAAAGGGAGCGTCACGGATGGCGTATGACAGCTGGCGGCAGGTTAAGGAACTTGTTTGGGGGCAGCCAGTCTCGGTGAGGACGCTGGTCAGTTCACTTCACCGCTTCACCGCGGCGTTCTCTCCTTCACCCACGTCCTTCGCCCCTCCCAGCTGTTCCCCACCCTACACTCCTGCACCATGGCGGAGGTCCTTGGCATCCACCACCTGTGTGAGATGCTGATAGGGGACCTGCACCGGAGAATGGCCGTGGCCGAGCCTGACGAGGAGCGAGAGACGCTGGAGGAAATTTATGAGAGAGCCGTGGACTCCATCACCCTAGGGCGGTGCTGCCCCGTGCACTGCAAGGAGGTGTTGCTTATAGCTAAGGACGCCATATTTAAGGGTAGGGACCCGCGGCGCATCACTGTGAAGATAGGACAACAACTTGGCCACCTGGGCATGTTGGCGATAGAAATATTGTGCCAAGAAATAAAGGACCTGCAGGGGCCAATACCCGGCCCCTTGATTGACGACATGTGGAAGGCGGTGCTGCTGGTGTCCTATTGCCCCCCCGAGGTGACGAGCGAGACGGTGGTGTCACAGGCTACGATGGAAGGGATGAAGGATATATTCTGCAGCAGCACTCTCTGCCCCGACCCTCGCCTGCGGCTGGAGATGATACGCTTTATGGTGGGTTGGCCTGGTAGAGAGCGGCCCGAGGAGGAGTTTTCCTTGGATATGGTGCGTAGCGTAGCGGAACTTGGGTTGCGCCTCACGCTGCATGACGTGTTGCCGCGGGGCAGGCCCAGCATCAGCGGTTCCTTGGCCTGCTTCCTTACCAATCTGCACCGCTTGGGCCTGATGTGCGTCATGACCTCCAGGACCTTCAGACAGATCAACAGGCAGCGCGTGGGCGTGGAGGCGAGGTTCTTCGCTCACGTGACGAGGCTAATGGGCGAGAAGGCAAAGGCGTTGCGCTACCTATGCTGCAATAACACGCTGGATGTTGCAGTGGTCATTGAAGAATACCGCCACCTGTTGCAGACGCTGAGGGTGCTGCTCGTCTTTCCCTCCTGCAAGACGGCGTTCAGGCTGCCGGGCCTGGTGCAGGTGGGCGCCATTGCCCTCACCAGCACCACCATCAGCCTCTACAGGGCGTCATTCAGACTGGTGGACGCTGATCCCATTGAGTTCGAGTATTTGAGGCACCTGCTGGACGCCGTGTACGAGGGTCTCATGGCCTTCAACGAGATCTTCATCCGAGAGCTAGTGATGCACCATCAGCAGAAGACCTTGTCGCATGCTGCCGTCCTCGGAAACAAGGTTGGCTTTCCACTGCAGCACCTGCTGGTCTTGCCGAGACCGCCGTCAGCAGATCAGTGTCAAAAGTGTCCTGAAGCTTATCTGGACGCTATGACAGGCAGGATTATGGAGTGCCCGGTGCAGCTGCAATCCTCAGATGTCGTAGTAGACTTGTCCACCCTGGTGGGCTTCCTGCTCTTCTCAAGAGACAGTGTCCCCTTCACCCTGCTGCCGGACCTGAAGAAGGAGATTAACCGCTGGCGGAAGAATAACATCTTTAGAAGTAAGGACAGCGGCGGGCCCAACCTGGGGATGGTGACGGTCATGGTTGGCCACAGTGTTAAATGTCCCGAGAAGTGAGTGACTGTGGCGAGCTGTTCTGGAAAGCAGTGAAGGTGTCATGAATGTTTCCTCGGTGCTTGAGTCACGGCTGCCTCCAGTAAGCAGAGTGGGGCGCCGCAGGTGATCCAGATGCGGGACGCTGGGGCCAAGCTGGCGTATGAGTACGTGATCTGAGGCACGCTGCGCACAGCTCCTGTCTCCGCCTGCACTTTGACCGAAGGCTGTGGTACCTCCCGTGCCACTCGGCGATAAGGAGTGGATGAGTGGGTGTAGTGTACCCATGGGGTGGATCAGTGTCAATATTACAGGTGCAGGGGGGTGTTGTAGTGGACCGTGGCCTCATTTGGTGACTTGCCTGCACACCTAACAAATCGCCTTCCCTGCCGTGTATTACTCGTTTGTTGACTCCTGTATGCGTGGGTGTGCTGTGTTCATTTCTGTACATTGATGGCAGGACACGGAGGCTGGAAGTACACAGCAGGGAAGAGAAAGTCTGGTCTTGGTTCGCGAGGCTGCCTGGTGTGGAGAACAGTTGTTTTCATAAAGTATTAGTATGGTTTTGAGAGGCAGTATTGTTACCGATTAGTATTGGGTTTGTTTTAAACTGAGATTCTTATGCTGAAATATGCATAAAATCATGTTTTGTAGAGCTTAAGTAAATACACCATGTAATACTAAATTGACGCGTTTTATTTCACGAGTATAGATATAAAAAGTAGTCGTAGTAGTTGTAGTAGAAAGGAGAGACGTATGCTGCATCCAAGTCTTTAAGTAATATTATTCTGCAAGGCTATAAACTAAACCACACCTAAAGTTTACCCATAATGCTTTGGGTGACTACTTCAGAGAGAGAGAGAGAGAGAGAGAGAGAGAGAGAGAGAGAGAGAGAGAGAGAGAGAGAGAGAGAGGAGAAACTGGTAGTGGGAGGGAAACGGACGAGAGGGAATAAAAGAGGTCACTGAGGAATATTGACCTGACCTGACTTCACCCTGTGCGAGGCTAGGGCAAATAGGAGAGGTAGCAACAACGTACCATCATGCATAGTAGCACTGCGTTTCATCACACCTATCCCTCGTTACCACTATTCACTGTTCCCTGTCTCACCTGTTTGTATAATGCACCTGTTGTTATCTGCGTTACTGCCTGGTTTCCCGTGCTTCCTTAAATCGGGGTTCGTTTTGCTTGTAGAGGGTGTCTCGTATTGCCAATTAGTCCTACGTGAGTGAAAGGATGCCAGACACCACCAGAGCCTTAAGTTTTAGTGTGTGGTTGTGTGCTTGATTTCATTAACCCCTTCAGTAGCATGACGCGTTTGCATATTTGTTCTGCTTAAAATGTGTGTGTGTGTGTGTGTGTGTGCTTTTCTATGTCTTCAGGTTCGAAACGAAGTTATTATTGTTATTTTTCTTATTATAAATGCTACTACTGTTCATTGGGGAGTATAGAAGGGCTGGGTGTGAAAATTGAACCGAGTTTCTTCGTGTTTCCTTGTCTGGCATTCCGAACTGGTCTATTTCTCTCTATTTGCGTCCCTCGTCGCCCCGGGAACTTTGGCTTGTGTCCGCGTCCCAGTAATGAGGCCGTGATGTCTGTCCCTGGTCGGAGTCTGTTGTTGGGCTCCCTACAGCGAGGTGGGGAGGGGAGGGGGGTGTTGGAGGCCGCCCCAGCACGCCAGCCCCTGTGAACCCTAGCGAGTCACGTGGGTGGGTGCCAGAGTTGCCTGCTCTTGCTTGTCCCTACCCGCCATGCACCGCGTCCCCTGTTAGGCCTAAAGTGTCTCGGCCTACTCTCAATCAATCTTTACTTTCCTCCCCTCTTCTTTTTCCTCGGCATATTTCTGTTGATGAAATGGGTATATTAGTTGAGGTTGTGAATCAGGCTTTGCTCTTTCACCACGGCTGTTTTCATCGGCCTTGTATTTGATGAAGCGGGTTCTGAAAGATTGCTTCTATTAAAATGTAGAAATCTTGTTCATCTGTCACTATAGCTGCAATGAATACTCTTTTAAAATTCATGGCATTTTAAGTCATCTATGTCACTGGAGAGGTGAGGCGAAGCGTTTCATTTCAGTACATTGTCATAAAATCAGTAAACTGATCCCTGCTTTCCTACCTCCCCGCTCTCCCTCCTCTCATTTGCCCCCCTCCCTCCCTCCCTCCCCTCCCCTCCGCCACGCCCCTCCCTTCCCACGCCAGAAAGGCCTCTCCTGTCTCCTCTCCCCTTGGAAACAGCGCTAGGCATATGAAGGGAAGCATTCAAACCAAGGATGCCAAGATATTTACATTTATTTACAGATGAACTTAATATAGAATACAGAACGTGTGTGAGTGTGAGTGGAGAGGGAAGATGAATGAAATTTGAAGGACTGGTAGGTCTAAGCTGTAGTTTATGATATAGGTCAGTGGGTGTTGTGTGCAGAGCTACTGGGTTTTTGAGTAAGGTGGCGGTGGTGGTAGGCAAGGTGAAAATGGTTTTGATGGGCGGGGAGGAAGCTGGGGGAGGTTTATGGAGAGATGGCCATGTAGAGGGTCAACAGACGACTCTCACTCTTGTTCTCTTGGCTCAGGATACACATACGCACCCACACCCGCCTTGACAGCCTCCTTTAGCCCGCACCCCGCTACGCCCACCACCGCCCACAGGAGTCTGGCAGCGAAGGCAATAATCTGATAGGCCTCTCAGCGTCGCCCATGACCCCTCCCTCCCCCACCCCCTCCGTCTAGTCCCGCCATCAGGAACACTCGTACGTTTGTTTGTTTACAAGTGAGCCACGTGTTGCTGGGAACGCTCTCAAGGTCACTCTGGTGGTGGCGCTGTGACACACGTGATATTTCACATACTTAGTCTAGGAATCATGAGTATGTCAGAATGATAAGTTCTCACTTACAAGGCACCACACTGTCACCATGGCAACACTCAGACGGCGTCATTAGGCAGGCACCCTCCCGTGCTTGGTGTCGCCGCGCCGCGCCGGGCACTCCTATCGGTCCGGACTGGTCTCATTGCATTTCTCATTGAACTTTGCCAGCTTGCGGCGGAACGGGTAGCCGATGCTCTTTGAGTAGTCATAGAAATCTTCCAGCGTGTAGTAATGGTAGATGTGCAGGATATGCTTGATGCACCGCAGCTCCTCTCGCGTGTTAACCGAGTACATCATGACGTCCGTGGCGGTGAGAAGGCGCACGTACTCCTGGTGGTTCTCAGGGGTGCTATAGGGTATGCACGCCAGCACAGAGCCCGTTGCCTTCACTATGCTCGCAGCTGCAGACGCCCCCAGGCAGTGGATTTCGAAGGCCTTCGTGAGCGGGGGGGACATGATGAGCACCGAGAAGATCGCCACCACGTTACCCAGCACGTACAGGGCGTCGCGGGAGCCTCTCCTGGGGTAGCGGGAGATGAAGCGGGCCTGCATCGCCGCCTCGCCGGCCATCTCACAAATCCGCACCAGACACTTCATCTCGCGCCCCGGGCGACTCATGAGGGCCTGCTCGTGGGCGATGCTGCTCATCAAGTTCATGTGTCCCCAGCGTTGCAGGTGTAACAGCACTCGCACAAAATGACTCAGCAGCTTGTTGGGCAGGTTGTTGCAGGGCAGCAGGGCCCACAGCCTGTCTCTAAAGCAGATAGAGATGATGCCCGCCAACACGTCCTCCATGGAGACGGGATCCTGCATTTCCTTGAGGGTCCACAAGCTCACCAATGACAGCACTTGCACTCGCAGAAAAGGCTTGGGGCAGTAGTGGCGGCTTTGTAGCATCCTGATGATCCACTGCTTTAGCACGGGGGACTGGGGCTCGAAGCAGTCGGGGGTTAGATCAATCCTCCAATGGCTCACGCACTGCAACACCATCGTCACGGCCGGCTCCCACTTGTCCTTATTTATCCGCGACACTCCCTGCATGAGGCGTGCCATGATCTCCGCCGCCACGAGGCCGAAGCCAGTCCTCAGGTAGAGCGCCTGTGGATCAGGGAGGTGGGCGATCAACACTCTCAGGGCCCTGTCTGCCACCCTGATGCCACAGTTGAATCTCTCGGCAGAAACGGTCGGGTCCTGCATGCACTTCACAGCTGCGTTGTACGCTTCTGCGGCCGCTATGGTTCTGCGGATGGAGCCAAGCCTGTACAAGTCGATGGTCGCGTTCAGATCTTCGAGAGTCTTGGAGATACTCTCATTTTCAAAGATATCCTCCTCGAGTTCCTCGGCCATGGTGTCATGCAGGCAGGGCGTCCTGCCCGCGAGGTGTGAGGTGACTGGCAGAGGTTGTGACGCACTGGCGGTGACTGCCGCTCGCTTGGCCACCACCAGGGGATGCCGGATGCCGCGGGCTTTTATTGTGGGAGGGAGGGGCAAAGGAAAAGGAAAGGGAGGGGGGGAGGAAGGAGGAGGAGGAGGCAGCTGTTCAGGGAGGGAGTGGTCGCAGCCTAATCCCGTAGGTGAGTGAGGGAGCCGAGGCAGGGAGGTCTGCTTGCCTGTCCAAGGGAGGCTGTTCCGACCCGCGCCACCTGCACTGCCTTTTATGATTGTCGCGACCGATGCTGCACCTGAGGCTGGAGATGAAGTAACCAAAGCAACGGAAAGCTGATCCCAGGGAAGGTATACTGGAGGGTTGAGGCGTGGTGTGGTGTGGTGTGGTGGTGGCGGCACTATGTATCTCTTGATAAACGCTTCCGCTGGGGGCGTATATAGTACCAACTTGTTGAAAGGTGTGTGTGTGTGTGTGTGTGTGTGTGTGTGTGTGTGTGTGTGATTTTATGCTATTTCATTTTTTTCTTGTCATGGATGTATACTACTACTACTACTACTACTACTATAGCACCCATCATACTCAAATCAAGCCAAGGTTTAATCACAAGAATAGTCATAACTACCATTATTACTACTACTACCACCACCACCACCATCACCGCCATAACCACTCTGAAATAAATTCGAATAAATTTTGTAAGCGAAAAAGATAGAAAGACTGATAAATGAATAGATATATGAAGAAATGAACTGCACTTCAAGAGTTTCTTATAATTATCATTTCATCTTTCGTTTATTTATTTATATTCATTCCATTTCACTTATTACTTTATTCTCAGGCATCATCAGTAGCAGTCACAACCTTCTTTCACTCCCGCAGCAGCTACACACACGCACACACACACACACACACACACACACACACACACACACACACACCGAAACAACAGCTATGATTGTGCAGAGGAAGAAATAAGCGAGTTACCCCCCAAGAGACTACTTCCTCATTTTCTTCCATTGAATGACTGCCAGCGCGCGCGTCCCTCTCCGCCAGGGTAATCAAGATGGTCTGGCGGTGCAGTTCTGGGGTGCATTTCCCCTTCCAAAAGCTCATAATTGCTTCAGCGGCGGAGTCTATATCGCCAAGATGGAAGCGACAAAAGGCAGCCTCCTCATCTGTGCCGCGGCGCCCTGGGGAGTCCCGCGCCCCGCCGCTTTGCAGTGGCGCTGGGAAATTGACGTTTGCTTGTGTTTTTGTCTCAGTCATATCCAGAGGAAGCGATACAAAAGCCGCCCGATTACTGTGTCCCTCAAAGCTGGCAGTCTGTCGGTGGGGAGGGTGGTGGTCGGGCAGGGGAGGCTGAGGAGGGACGCGGAGAAAAAGAATAAAGAGGAAAAGAGCACACAAATAATGAAAGAAAAGAATGGGTAAAGAAATACAAAATGTGTAAAGACCGTTCTGAGTTGAGCTGTTGAGGAGAGGAGGAGCAGCATATACTGAATTATGGTATGAGACTAACAAACAAGAAGGGAAAGAAAGGAAATAGTGTTCGTTTAGATACCTACAGACTAATATTTCATAGAGTATGTTTGCAATATTGGAAACTATAATAATAAGCAATGCGTCTGTCACAGTATTGGCTATGTGTATCGGTCTCCCGATCACTGCAAAAAATCTTAAGATAATAAACAAAATCATGCAGAAAAATGTCCCAGTACTGAAGGAATTAATATGCCTTTGGTGGATTTAAATCTCATGCTGATACATACTTCGCTATTGTCTCAAATTTATATTGCCTTTTTTTTTCTCTTTCATTATCTATTCCTTCTTCCTTCATCTTCACCCCTTTAATTTTGACCCGAGCCGAGCTGAGTGTAGTTGAGTCTACTTTTTTAGTCTTCTATATTTGCGCGATATTTTCTTTTTTGTTTTGTCCTGTCCCTCCTCCTCCTCCTCTTCTTCCTGCGGGTTATCTCGGCCCACTGCCCAGAGAAATGAAGGAGGGCTTGTTTTGAAAAATCGACTACGCATCTCCTTATAGTAAGCCCTCCTTCATTTCTCTGCTGGCAGTGGCCTGTGGGCTGAGATAACCCGGCATCCGCGGTAACGAGGTCGCCGACGCTGCAGCCAAGATGACCCTCACCGGGGTAAACACAGCACCATTACCTCTCTCACTCTCTACTGCCAAGAGCCTCATTTCACACACCTGCTGCCGCTCAGCCTGAAACAACACACTCAGAGACGTCCTACGCACCATCTCCATGGGTCAGCATCAGACCGACTCGTCCCCTCAGCCTTGGATACGCCAACGGTCCCGTGTCTTAGATGTCGCCATCCCCCGCCTCCTGCTGGGCCACACAACACTCACCGCTCACCTGCTGAACCTCTTACGCGTGGCCCCTGACAGGCTGACCCATTCTGCCCCTGCTGGTGTAGGAGTGTTCCTGAGACCATAGAACACTTCTACTTCACTGCCCCCGATTCCACTCTCATCGCACAGCACTGCACTGCTCTGTCAACTCTCAGCCCTAAGCATCACAACTCTCCACCTGCCCACCCCACTCCTGCTGGCAGCCTCAGGTGTCCACCCTTCGCTCCAGCTTCTTACCTGCTGCCCTACGCCTCACCTATGTCTTCCTGAGGAGGAGGACCGGTCAGCTACCACGCCTGTGATAGCCTCATAGGACTACACCAGTGCAGCCCTAACAACAACTGCTCACTTGCAACAAGTCCACAGCCAGCCATCTGCTTCACCTGTGGATATCTGTCACCTGCCATGCCTGTTACAACTTCGCAGGACTGAACTAGGAGTCATATGAATAAATACATGATCGCGGCCCTGACAACATGAGAATGTGGTGGTGGGTGCTTGGTGGCTCCTGCTAACCACAAATGTACTGGCCAGCCATGGTGAGTGTATCAGGACCTTAGTGGGGGTGCCAGTAATGTGTGAGGTGAGGGAATAGGAATGAGTGGTTAGTGTAGTGTGTCGTGTTAAGGAAGCAAGTCAGGAGTGAGGAATTGCGTCAATGTGAAGGATTAGGGTTTGCTTTCTAGACGAGTTCATCCTTCAGTGAAATATGTGTCTATATATGAACCAGAAAGAATTGCCATTAACAATAGATTTGCCGTAGGAAAATTGTGGAGAGAGAGAGTAGGAAAATAATGAACATACAATTTAACAGTTACATAGCCAGCAGGTTTGGTTTGTATTATTTTGATAAGCCATGTCTTCCTAATACTAAATACTTATTTTTTTATGCATATTTTTCATCATTCCAAATTTATTGATGTGCAGTTGGAATGTGTCAAATTTAGAAATAGCATTTATGTTGAATTTTCAATGTCTAGCGAGGGATCCCGGGGACATTGCCTTGGTTAGGTTAGTTATCTTATCCTTGGTTGAATATCAAGATTTGTGTAACCTTAATGTGGTTATGAGTTGTCTGTTAGAGCTTCATTATGGCAGACTTGTGATATTGCATAGTGATGGAATGTAAATGAGGTGCCACATGTTACTGGCCGGACTGTCATGTGTCGAACCTTGTGGTTTTAGTAATAATTCTTGGAAAAGTTTTTTTATCTGAAGACTTTTCAAATTGATGTTACTAGAGTGTATGACCAACTATTTTGGATGAAAATTGTGACATCAAAGAAAACATTTCCTGAATACAATGGTTTCATTGGATTTTAGATGAACTACAAGAGAATGGGGACAGCTGAGCTCTCCTGACACATTGTAGTTGAAGAGGAATAGCTGAGCGACATTACTAGAGTGAGCAGCTGTTGGTGCCGCCACAATGGCACCCAATTTTAACTATGTAACAGACCTGGAAGATGAGGTGGCGCTGGAGGGCCTCGATGGGATCACGGTGGAAGGTGAGGAGTGTTTGCTGATTGTATTTAATTCTCTGTCCTGGCATCTTAGTGGTCCTTTTCTATCTGATCATTTTTGTTGCCCTTGACCAGTTTTACACTCTTGCATTAAAAAAAAGTTTACTACACCTGAGTTGTTATCACCACCAACACATTGTTTGAAATTCTACTCTGCTTTGTATTGTGAGTTATCACAGTGTGTGTTAGTGTAGCCACCGAGTAAGCTCTATGTCCTCTAGCGCTGTGGGTGAGGCTGAAGCACAGGCCAAACTTTGAGACCAACATGCATATTGATGACAAGAGCAAAGAATTCCTGTGGTCCCTGCTGCGTAGAAATGCTGAAATATCCATGTACAAGCTTCCCATGCCCAGGGAGAAACTCATCATCTTCAACAGGTAACATTTTCTTTGTGTTTACATTTTTATGGGAAATGGTCAATTAACACAAGTCTTTGAGGAGTCAGTATTTGTGCAAAGTATTCGTTGTCTCATGCCTTGTCTTAGATTTATTATCAAGAATACCCTTATACCCTTTCTTTTTTTTAAGATTTATTAACAAGAATATCCTTATACTGTTTTGAAAGGATAATTCATTACTCAAACAGTGTAAGTTTTGCTTATCTTTCTTTTGTATATGTTCTTTGATGTTTATTTTTTTGTTGTAACCCAATTCCACTCCCTGTATATGGTAAAAGTCAGCAAGTCTCATATTTTCCATCGTTTTACTAATTAGACTCTACATCCTTTATATTCAATCCTTTTACTACTGTTTGGCACATGCTTCTTTAATTACTAACCACTTTGAGATATCTTCTCATACTACTACTTTTGATTTCTGTACTGGTTAGAAATTCCAAAATCTGTTCCTTTTTTTTTTATCTTTCTTTGTAGTGGCTTTGAAAAGATCCTATACCTTGCCTTTTGTTTACTGCTTTGAAAAGATTAAGGTAAAAATCAAGAAGTATTTTCTATTTTCCCCTCCACATAATTCCAATGGTATTACATTCCTTTTGAATTGTTTCTTCTCCCTTTGTTTTTCAAGATATGAACATATGGATCATGAATTGGGCATTGTTCTTGAGCCTGAAAATGTACCAGCAGAGATTTATCCATTCCACCCCATTGATGACACTGAGAAGGGGATCCGTGGCTCCTGTACCACCTACCATGAACGCACAGATGTTACGGACCAAGCTTCCTCCATGAGTCTGCTGGAGGTGGACAAGATGTGAGTTTTTATTTACTTGTGTTTTCTTTCTAGTGGTTGGTTCTGGTTTTGATAGCTGAAGGCACGTTGATGAAAGTTTAAGTTATTGTGTAAATGTTTGATGTTTGTTGTGCTGTTGCTGGTGGAAGATGTTGTACCAGTTCTAATTTAGGCTCTATTGGTCAATTGTGTGATGGAATAAAGTATTCATTTCTTTAGAAAAAAGGAAAGAAAAAATTATGAGACTTGGCAGTTTTTTATTCTTGAGTTTTACATGTTTTATATTATGTGATTTATGAGATGAAAATGACGTAATGCATACACACATATGTGCAGGTATGGACAACAGCTGGTGTTAGTGGCCAGTCAGCTGCTGAGGAACAAAGCTCTCTGCATCACTGCTTGCATTGACAAGTTCTACGACCTCACTATCAACCAGTACATCATTTTAGAGCGGATTGGGCGCTCAAGACGCATGGGCGAGATCACACAGGGCAAGGTGGGTGCAAGGTGAACAGTATAGAATAATAAGGGAGAAGTAAGAGAGATTAATTTCTAATGCATGAGAAGAAAAGTCAAGGCATTGTTGTAGTGAAAACAAGGCTGCTAGGAACACATTGCTGGGTGAGGGAAACTATAGATAGATAGAAAGGATATATGGGAGGGAGAAATCGAGTTTTATCGCATGAAAGGAGAAAGGGAAGGTTATTGTATAGGTTTTATATATGTACTGTGACCTGTTATACTGAAGATGAGACTGCTAGGAACATATTGCTCAGTGATGGAAGTAGTAGAAATAGATAAGAGAACACAAGTTAGAGAGATTGAGTCTTATTGCATGGGATGAAGAAGAGGAATTATTGTATAGGATTTGTCTGTACTCCATCATGTTAGACTGCTAGGAATGTTTTACACAGGTGAGTCTGGCATCCATGGGTGAGAACCCCAAGACAATGTTCTACCACCGCAAGCGTCTCCTCAAGCTGAACCTCATCACCAAGCAGCCTCACCAGCAGAAGGGTGCCAAGGGACAGACTCACAATGGCTCCCTCCTCCACCTCACAAGGTTCCTCATTACTTGCTGTGTCTCATCTTACTTGTTGTGTAAAGCTCTTATCCCTTACTTTCTGTAGGTTGTGCCACTCAAGTATTTTGGTCTTATTTACATTCCTCTCTTTTTGTGTTTCTTTCTTTGAAGTACACTCCTTTTATTCAAATTTTCTTTGTATCATTCTTTTTATGTTGTGTCTCATAAAAGTCTGTGTATTTTGTGTAAGTTTTATTTACATAATTTCTTTTTGGTGCACCTCTCTTATAAATATGGATTTTATACAAGTCTATTTTATGTATTACAGCACAATAAACAGCATATCCCTTCACACTTCACACCTGACTCCCTCACTCACAGGTTCTATGTGGAGCGATGTTCAAAGTTTATCATGATGATCCAGAGAGCAGTGGAGTTGCTGAAGAGCAGACCTGACTTCAGTGCACCCTACACCTTGGTCAAAGAGGTGATGGGCATGCCAGAGACCTCCTGTCGCAAACTTTTCAAGAGCCCAGAGTTTCAAAGGTGTGTGTCCTTTGTCTCAGTATGGAAGGCCTTTGTAGATCCATTCTGGTAGTTCACTTTCAAATGTTTGTGGAAGTGTTCAGGAGTATGTACTTGTGTGCTAATATGTTAATTATGTGCTAATATGAGCCATCTTACATAGGAACAAAATTTCTGTACTTAAAACATCAAAGTAGAGGAAACAGAGAAAAAAAGAAAAGAAAAATAATACAATAATAATGCATCAACCTTCTTTGGACTAACAAGGGATGAGTCCTGGTTTGTTGGTCAGGTTTGTGAGGAACGTGAACAAGCCATACCGGAAGGTGTACCCCGACGCCCCAGCCAGCCAGTGGAAATGCAAGGGCAACAACATGGAGAAGATAGTGCGCATCTTGGAGCTGATCAACCCACAGATTGATCCAGTGGAGGTGTGCAAGGGGGAGGAGGCAGTGGAGGAGGAGGAGGAGGAGGAAGAGGATGATGTCTACCCAGGAATTCTCGACCAGAGCCAGGTTAGAGCGTTTATTAGACTGTTTATTACTTGGTTTTATTGTGGTAGAGATCTACTCCTCATTAAACAACAATAAAACCAATAACCTTAATAATAATAAAAACCCTAACGAACTATGCTCAGTAATATTGCTAGAGGTCGATGCTGTACAAACAACAACATTGCACTAATAGTAATAAACACAAACAAGTTCAGACAACGACATTGAAAGAAAATAACTCCTCTGTAAGTAACAATAAACAACATTACAATAACAAACACACAAGCATGTTCAGACAATGACATTAAAAGAGATCAACTCATTAAGTAACTATGAAAACACCACCAACAAAAACAAACCCACAAGGAAGAACAGTGGCAATGATAGATGCTGCCTACAGATAAGGTGGCGCGAGGACCTTCTGCACCAAGCCTACAGGATAGTGGAGGATGCTGGCCCTGAGGGAGTGACCCAGTCAGACATGGCAAAGAAGCTTGGGCAGACTAAGCTTGACTCGAGGACCATCTGTCGCAACCTCCAGCGCTGCAACACGGTTCACTCCCTCATGAAGGACGTCGGGAGGCAGAGGGTGTCTCGTTACGTGTCCCACAAGTTCATGCAGACCGGACACCTCACGCAGGAGTTCAGGTGAAGGGCTTTTGGTGCTGTTGTGTGTAGTAATGATTCTTTATATCTTTTTTATTGGTTTCCATAAGGCTGAGTCAAATTATACTGGTTGGCTTCACCTTTTTCTTTTATTGGTGCAGGAAGGAGAGGCAGAAGATGATAGCAATGATAGAGCGTGACAGGCCTCAGGATGTTGATCTTCCCTCCACGTCACAGAAGGTGAGAGAGAGAGAGAGAGAGAGAGAGGGAATGAGGTTTTTATTGTTAATTTTTATTTTGATAATTTTTTAACCCTTTACAGAAGCAGATCTCCATAGAAATAAGTGATTTGTGTACATATTGTCTCTATATGCATTATTCTAATTTGATTTCTATCCATTAATATCCATCACACCATCATATATTCCACACTGAAGTATCATAGAGTAAAGATCTTAATAATGAAATGCACATCCCATCCTCCTCCTCTTTTATTTCTTCTTCTGTTTCTCCTCCACATTTGTTTGTTATTCCACCAGAGTGATGTGTCCAAAACAGTGGAGTCCACTCTTCTGGAGGGAGTGGAGGTGAATCTGGAGGTGGTGACTAATGAGAAAGATGACAAGGAGAACCAAGACAATTCCTCCTCCCACCCACCTTCCTCCTCCAGTACCTCGGCCTCCTCCAGCCAAACGAAGCAGGGGGACAAAAAAGCAGCTGCAGGAAAGGAGCTGTACAATGAAGGGTGAGTCGATTCTCCTCCTCCTACTACTACTCTTCCTCTTTCTTGAATGAAACACAGCAATGAGTTCTGATCTGCAATATTCACTGACTCAGCAGCACAGATGATAATGTGCTCACGTCCTCACAGCTTCCTGAGTCTGCTGAAGGAGATCAAGATAACATACAACAATCAGAAGCGCAGTTCACCGCACGTCACCACACGCATGATGAAGCGCGCCAACATGATCATTGAGGCAGTGCGGTCAGCCCGGGTGATTGACGATGCCTTCCGCCTGCAGAAGATGATAGTCCAGGTAAGTGAGCAGGTCTTGGGTGATCAGTCCTTATGTTTTACAGGTTACACAGGTGCTAGGAAGGTCTGTACATGTACCAAGGTGATGTATTTGACTAAGCCTTTCCTTGATCATTTCTTTCTCTTTCTCTTTCTCATTATTTTCTCTTGTCCTTTTCTTCTCTTCTTTTTTCCTTTTTTTCTCCCTTCTCTTTTCTTTTTCTTTTCCTTCTTTATTTAAGAAGGGCACGGGGCAAGAATAAGAAAACTTAGTAGTACTTGTATGAAAGTAGTCTCACTGAGATTCTTGCAGGCGGAGACTAAGGAAGGTTATGCAGTCAAGATGGACAAGAAGAGCCTTGACCGTCTGTTGGACAAGCTGGCCAAAGGTGGCTTCCTCAAGAACATCATCGTGAAGCTCAAGAGTAAGACGGCCAATGTCACCAAGCAGATGCGGTTCGTGGTTCACCCCAGCATAACATTTGGTGAGTCCTGCTGTGGGAGGATGTGAGGCAGGTGTGGCACTGTGAGGGGGTGTGATAGCCATGAAGGAGCTGTGAGAAGGGAAGTCTAGGGTGTGAATTGAAGAAGAGATATATGTGAGTGTTGTATTGGGTGTGAGGGTTGTTAAGTTCCTAATCAATCATCCTTTTGGTGACAGACAACTCACACCTGGTGTCAACCATTGAGCAGCAGAAGCTGAAGTTCCTGGTGGCCGTCAATGAACCAAAGAAGGAGGTGGAAGGAAGTGCTTCGGATAAGAAGTCTGTAAGCAGTCGCAGGGTTAGGAGTGAGGAGAAAGGCGACAGACTCCTGGCTCCTGAGGGGGAGGGCAAGGAAGCAGAGGAGGGTGAAGGAGAAGGCATGAACAAACAGACTGTGAGAGAAAGCATGCAGCAACTGAAGCTCATGCACCACACAGCCGGTGGCCATGGGGAAGACTCGGAGCCATCCACATCCCAAACCAGTTTCAGAAAGGTGGGTTATATCTACTGAGGGGAATATCAGAGTTGGACTTAGAAAGACATCTGTAGTGAGACAGAAACTGGAGACTGTATGGATTGAGAAGAAAGAACATGAGGGAAGAGATGTTCTATGTCTGATAAAAATGGGAGAGACTTATAACATGTCCAAGTCTAAAAGAGAAATAAGAATAAAGAAAATGAAGGTGATATTGATGATAAGGTTATGGTCATAATATTGGGAGGTGTTTCCCGTTATTTTGTTGGCATTTGTTTGAGATATACTTAGTTGAGTAACTTGTCAATAGAAAGCAGATTTGAAGTATGTATTCAGAACGGATCAAACTTAATATAACAAACGCAAAAGTCCTTCCCCACATTTAATCCCCCTGGACACCCTCACAGCTCGTCAATGTGAAGGGCAGCCTTGGACCAAAGTTTGTGCGTATGTGTGAGCTGCACAAGTTGCTCTTCTATCTGGTGTACGGCTATGAGGGGCGGGAGGACGTGTGTCAGGAGGACGCCTGGGTCACCATCGCCAATGCCTCGCCTGAAGTCAACCTGCAGAATGAGAACATGTCTGAGTACCCCAACATTTACTGTGCCGAGCTGTCATGGAAGTAAGTGATTTTTGGTGTTGAGAAAGAGAGAGAGATTAGTTTCTGTTAATCTAAATTAATTGGTTAAGGTTGTTTTGCTTTTTTCTGCTTATTTCCATTTTTATGTGTTCAATTTGTATATTTTATTTCATTATGTAGTTATATAATGAATGCTCCTTTATTCTTCATGTTCATTTAACAAAATACATGAATACTTGATTTAGTTATATAATCATCATTTTCATTTATTTATTAACTTCAGTACTTCTCCATAGTTATATGATGAACATTTCTTTACTGCCCAGGATGTTCATTCCACCTCTACAAAAGCACATGAACACTGACACTGGCTGGGCTTTTGTGTGTGACATTCTGCTGCGCCTTCCTCTGTGCATCTTTGTCCATCTTGTGAGCATCACCTCCACCTCTGAGGAACTGGAGAGCTTCCTCAACCACCCCCTCAAGAAGAACCTGCTGGTGAGGTACCTGCCACCCCACCTCCGCCAGTCCCTCCTCCAGGGTCGCCGCTACGTCACCTACGTCATCGATCTCATCAACCGTCTCTGCTACATGGGTGAGCCTTCACTGCCGGATGTTGTGCTGTCTTAATAACTTGCAGTGTTTGAGATGTGTACTTGTGTGTTTCAGTCCTAAGTTGTTTTGTGGCTCAGGAAAGAGTCAATCTCTCTCATTCTCTTTTCCTTTCCTTTTCATAATCACTTACATTTTCTAGATATTGATATTTTGTATTGCAGTCGCTGAAATTGTTTTGTCAATTACAAAAGACACATTTAATCTCTCATTATCGTATTTTTGTGTCTAAGTCTGTGCTTTCCTCCCTCCACTGAGAGCACATAAAAGCGTTGTACTCTTCCTCAGGACTGCTTCAGTACGGCCAGCAGATCATGAAGGAGAAGGATCAGGTGTTCATCTATGTCAACCGCCGTGCCAGCCTCATTGACTCCACCACCTCCTCCCCCGGCTACCACCAGATCTCCACGGACAAGGAGTATGTGCGCAAGGAATACCACTTCACCTACCTTCAGGATATCCTTCAGTACTGGTCAGTGTCTCTAGTACCTGTTTTGCTTACCATCTTTTTTTGTGAATGTGGAGAAAGCATGCAGTGATCCATTGATATAGTGACTTACTGGTTAGATTGTAGTTATTTAAGGGAAGGAAAGAATGCAGTGTACTGTTGATGTGGTGGATTGTTTTAATATGATTAAAAGTGTGCTCTCTCTGATGGTCATTATTGTAAGGTGTCCCAGTTTATCGTCTCCTTCAAGGGTCAATGATCAGAGAGTGGTGGTGCAGATGAGTGTGTTTATAAAAGCTGTGTAGCTTACCTTGGCTACCCCATTTTTAGGAGAGAAACAGCTTTAGTATATGTATATGTGTAGGTTTTGTATAACATTGACAATATCAAAGGTTTGCTGGAATTTACTTTTCAATATTTGAGATCACATTTGAGTTCTGTTTTGATCCTGCTTCTTCCCAAAGGTATGACTTGTGGACCATTGCAATGCACACCCCACTGGGTGGCCACAACTGCATGCAGGGCAAGAAAATAACCATTCAGATCCTGGACCGCAAACCCCAGATCCTGGAGACCCTGGCCCCCCGCAACACCTGGGAGGCGCCCTTCAGGTGAGCCGCCTCTGTCCCTCGTGTATTGAGTGTCTCCTGTGGTATTCTCATTACTTCAGATTTAGTGAGAAAAGATCTTAATGACATCATGGCTCTTAACAGCAACTTTGCTGGAAATGTACTACTATGAAAAATTCCACACCATCCCCCGAGACTTACAATACTCTTTGCTTTGAAAACATTAATAGGAGAGAAAGGACATGTACACCACTCACCAGTTGTAACTCACAGGGACAACGGTACCATACCAGGAGATGGGCGGGGAGCAGGGGGGCTGGACTCGGCCATGTTTGCACATCTCAAGCGTAACTGGTCGTCATCTTCCGGGCAGTCGGCAACAATGCGTCCCTCGGCCATCCTCCCACCACCCAGTCTTGCAGGGGAGAGGGTGTCCTATGAGGGAGGTGCCTCCTACTCACAGTACCTCATGAACACCACCAACCCCTCCCTGGACACTCTCTCTCCCAAGCACCGGCTGGCAGGGCTGCGCAACGTGAAGCTTTCCGTCTACAGGGTGAGTGCTGGCTGGCTGGTGCGCTGGTTGTGTCTCCCTAATACAATTCCGCTTTCCATTCCTTCTTCCTTTTCTTACAATTTAATACACACACACACACACACACACACACACACACACACACACACACACACACACACACACACCCCTACCTGCCTGTCTGTATATTGATGAGTGTCTTCCTCCTGCAGCCAAGGATAGGTCCTGATGGTAAGGGGGTGGAAGTGCCTGTAGCATTAGTCTCCAGGCAGTCTCGGGGCAGAAAGCGACGCCAGGATGCCTCCAAGTCCTCAGTCACTGAAACGGAGCCTGTCAGGTGAGGGATGGACTGTGGTGTTGCGTTTGGGTTACTGTTTTACTCTCATCAGTATTGTGTATGTTGTCATTGCCACATTTATCCCTAATAACTCTTAGATACAATATTGGAATGCTGTATCTTGTGGTATATGGGATGCACTTCTTTATTAAACTCATTGCTATTTTAGGGTTGTGTTTTGAAGTAAGGTGAATAATACAGACTAGTAGAATTGCATATACATTGGTCCATGATGTGTCCTACAGCACGGCCAAGAGTCAGGGCACTGGGAAGAGTAACCGAGCAAGTTACCAGCGAGAACTTAAGCAGCGCAAGAAGTCTCCCAAGAAGCCGTACTATGATGAGGAGGACCGAGCCGCCCTCAGGAGGATGAACAAACTGTGAGTGGTTCCCTTGACACCAGTTTGTACTTTAAGTTGTAGTGTTCTTCCACCTTAGGAATGGGGACTGTATTGCTTTTATTATTGTCTTTTCTGTTTTGATTGTTTAGCTTCCAAGTAGCAGTGAGTGTGGGCTGAACCTCTGACTATCACACACAGGCGGGTGGACTGGTCATCAGCCGAGGACTCATTCCTGCTGCTGTGCAAGGTGGCGTCCTGCTTCCTGTTCCCCAACGTGAGGAGTCAGATGATCACCTTCAGCCTGGTGCGGGACCTGATGCACGAGCGGTTCCCTGAGGCTCGCAACAAGACGTCCAGGGCCTGCCAGCGCCGCATCAACTACATCATGAAGAATGCCACCACGGAGGACAACGTTTCCATTTTCCTGGAGGAAGTGCGGCAAGATGCAAGTATTGTGTCCGAGTTCCAGGTGAGTGGTCGTGTTTTTGTGACGCCTGACTCTTCATTGGGTGTAGATATTGCATCTTTTTCTTACTGGTCGGTTTATTATTGGATTGATTTGATGGTTTGCACTTGAGTTTACCTGATAGTTACTACAGAGACAATTCAGACAGACACTCTTTGCCTTCATAGCACCAATACTCACCCAATCAGAGTCCAAAGCTGCCGCGTAACAAGGACAACCTGGAGAACGTGTACGCCAAGATATTCCGCCAGCTGATGGACCGTCTGGTGGCCAAGTTTGCCTCGAGTGACTCCCGGCAGTGCCCTGACCTGCCCAACACCCTGGAGGAGTTTGAGGATCGGTACCAGGTCATTGTGGCGTCCTCCTTCCTCAAAAGCAAGCTCCACATCAAGGAGGTCAAGGCTGTGTCGGATATTGACTTCCATGTGGTCAATGCGCTTATTTATGTAAGTCTTCCCTTCCCGTGTTTTGTATATTTCTCTGTTTGTTATTTATTTTTTTGTGTGTTTCTTTTTTTTCAGTGATTTTGTTTGGTGTGATAGTATTTATCTTTACTTTTTCTGTTCCGTTTCTGTATCTAATTTTGCTTTGAACTTATTTTCTTTTGTTCTGGTGTTTTTAGCTGGATGAGACCAATTGATGGATAATGATAGGCAGAAATAGATCCGTTTCATTATAGGGACTGCCACTTGTAGGTCTGATGATTTCCAGCTTTCCTTATTTGCTCATGTCACGTTCATGTCATTTCAGAGTTCGCTGTGCTCAAAGTTTGACCGGGACTCCTACGCCTACCAGCTGTACTTGGCCTACCAGCAGTACCCTCAGACGCTACTCAATGCGGTGCTCACCAGGATGCGGCAGGACCAGATGATCAGCTACAAGAAGTGCTACAACCGCTCCATGCTGGCCCAGACCTGCCTGCCCCTCTCCACCTCCCCCTTCCAGCTCTCTGTCACCTACCAATACGTCTTCAATTTTAAGGTAAGGGAAGTCCTGAGTTCCATTTAACTTTTCTCTGTGTGTGTATGAGATTTTTGTGGCTTTACAGTGTGGACCTCCATGTCATAGTTATAAGTCAGGTGTGTGTATGAGTATGTGAACTTTCACACCTGAATACCATTGTTGTGATGCTGATGTGTCTGTCTCACCCACACAGTACCATTACGAGATCTTCAGTCAGGCGTGGCAGATGCTGAAGCGCCTCATGGAAGACAAGCACCAGTCCATCCTGAAGGGCACCACCAAGGACCCCCCTGAAGACACAGCAGAAGACGGCAGCGACACCACCCACCAGCAGGGAGTGCCAATAGTAATCCACCATGAGGGCGGCTACTGTGCTGCCATTGTCGCCCTCATGGCCACCAAGCGCCTCTTGTTCAACATAGTGATGCCGGAGCAAATCATCATAATGGATCAGAAGCACTCCGTCCTGCAGGATCACCACCAGTCCCTCCTGCAGCGGTACTCGGATCACACTCAGATGTCGGGCAGGGACACTCGGGACTTGGATGCACAATTCTCCGAGCCACGCAAGAAGCAGCTGCCGTCCCTGAGGTCAAGACTAAAGATGGATATCTCAGCTAAGTCTACTGAGAAAGGGAGTGTTTCTAGCAGTGATGGTTCTAATGTGTCAGACTCCTTGAATCAAGATCCACAGGAAGAAAGGACTGGAAGTAAAAAGACATTAAAAAGGAAAGGTGTGGAAAAAGAGTCACAAAGATCTAAGAGGCTTTGTAAGACTCCTGCTACTCCAAAAGAAGAGGAAGTTGACAAAACAGAAGATTCATTCATTGCAGGTATTCAGAATGATGCAAGACTTGCCAGCACACCTGCACCCTTAGTGAAGAGAAAACTGAGAGGAAAGAGAGCTCAGGACTCTGTGAAGGGAAGTGTGACAGATATCAGTCCCAGTCAAGAGGAAGGACAAGGCTTAACATCAGTGAAGGTGAAGCGAGTCTCCTTCCAAGAGGGAAAGGCAGAAGAGAGTGCAGAGGCCCAGGACACTGAAGATAGTTGTGTGCAGGGTGATGCTGCCACTGCAGAGGATGACCCAGATGGAACAGAGTCACAGGTAAGACTTTCTTGTTAGGTGGGGATTTTTTTAAGGTCAAGGGTAACAAAAAGAGGGAAAAAAAAGGAGGGCCATTGTAAGTTCCGCTCCACAAAGTGCGTGTTTCTCTCAGGGCCGCAACATTCCCTCTGCCTCCCGCCTGGGCCTGTACATGATGAGGGACCAGCTCACTCTGGCAGATGTGGACCAGATCAACATCCAGCACGCCCAGGAACACTTGGTGGTGAATGCTTGTGATGTCAACTGCCGCCTCCGCCCTCCACCTGACCTGGAGGAAGCCTACACCAATGCCCTGGAGATGGGGGTGGAGGCAGCGGATGACGTTCTGATGCCGCTGGCCAAGGGCATTGTGGTCAATTCACTGGAGCACCGGAAGAAGTCAGTATATGTGTGTGTGTGTGTGTGTGTGTGTGTGTGTATGAGTGACTGTGCAAAGGGTGTGAGTATTTATGAAGTCCTTAGTGTGTGTGTGTGTTTGTTTGTGTATTGTTATGGTTCATTCTTCCCTACAGAGTAACACTGCAGGAGTGGAACCAGCTGGATGATGTGGTGGCAAAGTGGGAGGAGCAAGGGGAGAGTGATGACCTGCTGGTGATGGTGAAGGAGGTATACCACTATGTTGACTGGCACAGGGAGATTGGTGCCTCTGTGAAGGATCTAAAGGTGAGAACCATTAACTGTTTGTTCTTTTAGTCTTATTAGTGTCAGTACCGTGGCTAGGGATTTGAACCCTTAGCCTCTTCAGTGATAACTAAACAAACATTAGTGCAAGATAGACAAACAAATAGATTGGTGCCTCTGTGAAGGAAATAAAGGTTAGAACTCATAAAATGTAATTGCTCTTTATATAATTGAACCCTTGGCCTTTCCATTGGGAGCTGAACAAACTAATCTGGATACCACAGGGCTGTAGACAGGTAAACAGACAGTCTGCAGTTGATCAATATAAAAGTAATAACAAAATTTGTAGAGTCTTTTCACTGTAATTATTCTTTACAGGACAAGTTCAGGGATTATCCGTATTGCATCACCGCCATCATGTCGCTGATGGAGGAGGCGGTGCTGGTGATGCGTGTCGGGGCTGCTGTGGTGCGCTGGGTCACCATGCAGCACACCAAGCCCTGGCTCATACAGACCAACAAGATCACAAGGTTGGTAGACACTGCAGCTTTGTGTCTCCTTGTACAGGTTACAATTTTATGATCAGATTTGTCCAAGAAAAGTTACATATTCAAGAATCTGTTAATGTGAGGCCTGGCCTTTGGATTGGTGACTCCTGTAGAGGACACTGCACTGTAACGAAACACTGCCACCCTAGAGCAAGTCAGTGTTCTGAGTGGACACTATAAAAAAATGTGTGTTAAGGCAGCCCCATTGTAATCTACACTTGTACATATTTGTGTGTGTACTTTTGTTTGTGTATGTATGTATTTATGTGTATGTGCATATTGTGACAGTCATGTTATCATCTCTCCTCTACCAGGGTTAACAGACAGAATGTGCGGGTGCATGGTGTTTACATGATGAACCTGGAGGAGGGTGACAAGGATGCAGCGGGCACCAGCACCTCCCCTCAGGACACAAAGCTGGAGGAGGAAGACGACAAGGAGAAGGAATCAGAGGTATGGTGCGAGATTTCCTATTTCTGTTTTTTTCCCTATCTATTTTTGTTTTCTTGTTACTTCTCTGCTTTTGACTTTTTACTTTTTGTTGTTTTTGATGTTTTGTTTACCTTTTCTTTATCTCCTTCTCCCTTCTTGCTTTTGTATTTTTTGTTTTTTCTGTTGCTACTCTTTTCGACGTTTTATTTATTTTCCCTTTTTATTGTTTCGTCTACCTTTTCTGTATCATTCATAATTTTCTCTCATTTTCTATCAAGTTGCATTTTTTGTGCTATCCAATCCTTACTTTTCTTCTTATTTTCATTCCCTCTTTTCCTCCTTCATCTCTCACTTAAAATGTCTATCAAGTTATTTTTCCCAACATGCCCTCAGTCTGTTTCCCTTTCTCTGGTGCAGCAGGAGCAGGATGAAATGAGCCGAGAATTGAGGTTTCCGGAGGCAGAACGTCCCTCAAGTGGCTCATTACAGGATCCTTCAGGAGAGGAGGAAGGCTTGGCCACCACAGCATCCCCTCAACAAGGTGTGTGGCTGTGTGTGTTTTTTATACAATCTGTCGTATTGCCTTCAAGCATGATTTAATGGAAAGATTCTTCATTGCATGTATTGTGTTGTCTGTGAGAATAATTTGATGGGTAGATTCATAATTTTGATATGTACTTTGAGGATCATGAAGTTTCCATTTTTCTTTCATTTACTTTTTTCTCTCTCCATTTTCTCTTTAGATTCCTTTCTTAATACCTTTCCCTTCTTCATCTTGCCTACTATTCTTTCCTTTCTTTTGTGGGAAAAAACATCACATCTTTGTAAAAACTCCCATAAACAAACACTAACAGAAAGTAAGACAGAGAACCATTATAAATAGATCACACGTCAAAAGATATCATTTAAAACTCACAAATCAACAGATGGTGAGATAGAGACCATTGAGGAGGAGGAGGAGGAGGAGGAGGAGGAGTCATGCCAAGACAGTAAGATGGAGAGCCATTCCTCTGACCCCACCGCCAAGGCCGCCACTAGTCCCTCACAGGTGGCAAGAGAGGAGGAACCCATCCCATCCACATCAGGAGTGAGTACGGAGGAGTCAACAGCCACCAGACGCTCCCTGAGGATCTCCAGTATGGCAGCAGGTATGACGTGGTGTGTT
This sequence comes from Callinectes sapidus, assembly GCA_020233015.1. Classification (NCBI taxonomy): domain Eukaryota; kingdom Metazoa; phylum Arthropoda; class Malacostraca; order Decapoda; family Portunidae; genus Callinectes; species Callinectes sapidus. Next base: position 4,728,703 of record CM035212.1, on the reverse strand, counting down.
GGAAGGTGTGTGCTGCTCCCCGGCTCCTTGCCACTACACTTGCCACGCTGATAAAACTGTGTCTGCTTTCCTTCTCCCTTTGTGTCTGTAAGAAATCTGCATGTTGTTCTTCATGATTTATGGACTTGTTACATGCATACATATGTACAGATGGTTTTCTCTCTCTCCCTCTCCCTCTCTCTCTGCATCCATCTAGTGTATCACCCAACTTATTAATTTATATGTATATTTTTAATCTTTTTCTTATCTGTCTTACAATATTCCCTGCTCTGTTCCTGCACACCAGCTGAAGAGGGTGACAAGGATAGTCCGTCAGGGAAGCGCCACATTCATTCCTTCTTAGTGATGCGCAAGAGGAAGTACAAGCGGGACGAGGAAGCGTCCACCAGCATGGAGAAGACCATCAAGCAGCACCAACACAAGTATGCCCTTCATTTCTTTCCTTTTTTATTTTATTCCATTTCATTTTACCTTTTTTTTTCATCCCTCTGGTCCTGAAAGGGTTACTACGTCTTCTAATTGTGCTTCTCATTCCTACATCTTCCTGAACTGTTGCTTCTTTGCATACCTATTGGCCATACAGGTGTATCAGAGGGCAGGGAGGCAGCAGCAGGTGTGTGGGATGAGGGAAAGGTGTACAGTATGTGTTCACTAGCTGGGAATTTGGTGATTAATCAACTTAAGAGTCATACCAGCAGTTTGGTGGTGGCACAGATGTGGTGAGCCAGACATGCATACATATTGGATACAGTCAGGTGCTTATTGAGAGTAAACACCATTTTTGCCTCTTAATTATGCAATCCAATTTGTATATCAAATCATGTATTTCACATATTGAAAACAATTAACATAAATTATCTTGGGAATGAAGTGGCATATTGTGAGAAATTCATATTGTGAACACTCATATTGAGGTGGCATATTGTGGATACTATATGAGCCAGGAGTCTGCATTGTTATTGTTTCCACCTCCTCCTCCTCCTCCTCCTCCTCCTCCTCCTCCTCTCCTGTATTCTCCACGTCAAGCCACACACTCTTCCGTTCCAGGTCCGACCATGAGAGGATTGACGTGGCGGTGCGTCCGTGGGTGAGGCTGAACGGGACACTGAACAGGCGCGTGGTGGACCGTCTGCTGGGCGCTGTGCTGTGTCTGGTGATGGAGCGGCCAGGGATCAGTGGAAGGGACATTGTCTGCCGCTTCTCCCCAGCCCTGCAGCCTGCCCACACCCACGACCTGTTAGAGACATTGGTGCAGCTGCAGTGTGTCATCAGAGTTCAGCTGATCTGCTCCCACAAGCCATCACTCTTCTCTGACATTGTGGATTACTCTCTAGGTAAAGTCATCTTGCAAATGTGTGTTTTGTATGTCAGGTAAAGTTGATCTGTATTAAATGTGATGGTATGTTTCATGAATCTGTGAAGTTGAAGGTGAGTATGAGAGGAGAAAGTGATGAGGCACTCTAGGCATGGAAGTTATAAAGTTGTAGAGGTATAATAGAGGTTGAGTGTGAGTGTTGGACAGCTGGGACAGATGGTTCAGCTTTAGGACTTTGTGGTTATTGAAGCCCTGAAGTGATTAGGTGTTGTTTATATTTTTATTTCATTCCTTTATCTTTTTTCTGAGGACAGTATCCCTCAGCAAAGGGCTTGGATTGTGACATTTGTTGTATAATGTGTTTGTTTCTCCCTCCCTCCCTCCCAGTGGTGGCAGAGATGCATGAATGAATTTGTTGTATAAGGTATAATGAGTATATTAGATGCATAATGTGTGTCTTTCTCCCTCCGTCCCAGTGCTGGCCGAGATGCACGACTGTGACGATGATGTGCTGTACGAGCCGGCTGTGGATGCCATACTCAAGCTGTCCATGTTCATTGGTGACAAGAAATACTCACAAGACTTCCTTTCTGGGGAGAGAAGGTGAAACTAGCTGAGGAGGTCAAGGTGACTGGCACACTTTGGCAAACACCTGTCCACTGTCTGTGTATTATAGTGTATGTACAGATTTTATTACCTTTCTGTTGTGATTTGTTGTGACTGAGTGAATGATTTAGTTGTGTGGAGACATGCGTAAATGCTTAATTCATTCGTAATGATATCATGTCACAAGTGCAGTCGGTGTATGACTTGTCAGTCAGGTGTCTCTGGATGCCTCCCAGTAAAGGAGGTTACCCAAGACATGAAGGAAGATTGCATTATTTTGTACCAATGTTCTAGTCTTGTTTGTATTTGATGATGACCATTTTGAGTCTTCACAAATAAGGGAAAACTTTCATTGCTATCTTCACTGGATTTTATTGTGTGCGCGTGTGTGTGTGTATTTATTTATATGCTAATACATTGTATATCTTTACAAGGCTCTGTTAAGACAAAGATATATATAAATGACTGAACATTTTGATATTCATTGATCTATCCATCTATATAAGTGTATTTTTGAAGAACTGAAGGGGATTGCCATGATGGAAATCGTCTTCTACTCTTAATTTCCTGCATATATCCACTCATGCTTCCTCTCAAGTGTTCTTCAGAAGACACTACTGTTTGATATGTAAATGTAAGTGGAGATAATGCCTAATTACCATATCTAGCAGCTCTTACTTCAATGCAGTCATTATCTCTCTCTCTCTCTCTCTCTCTCTCTCTCTCTCTCTCTCTCTCTCTGTGTGTAACCATACTTGGTGGTTTTATTGTGTTGCTGTTTTTGTTGTTGACGTTGTTTTGCTGCTGGTGTCCTACATGTGGCAACAGAGCGGTGGGTATGAGCCGTGCATGCACCTGGCGCGAGTTCCTCAGGTGTGTGTGTGTGTGTGTGGGCGTAGCACCAGTGATCAAGTGTCAAGTTTAGCCTCATGCGTTTGGATATCACACTGGTTAACACTGGAACTCCCTCCCTGCTTCTGTATTTCCACTATGATTGAACGCATTGAAGGGAGAAGGTTTCAAGACACTTATCCTGTAATTTTACAAACACTTTCAAGTTCGTTCGGGGACCGGCACCGCAGTAGGCTTTTTTTTTTTTTTTTCTATTGCCGTTTTTGTTGATCTTGGCTGGCGCTCTTCCTAGGAAAAAACAAACTATAAACTTCCAAATAGGTGTCGTGTGTGTGTGTGTGTGTGTGTGTGTGTGTGTAACGGACTACATTGAAGTTCCTTTATTTGTGTCACCCTGACCTCTTATCTCCCACTGCCTGGACGTCAATGGAGTGAGGCGGGAGTGATTGACTTAAGGCGCCGTAACACTTAAGCTCTCTCAAGAGGGACCCGCCAGGGCAGCTTTTGCTTCTTCTTTTTAGTGACTGGCAGCTTAACTCTGACAAGGAAAACATTTCAAGGCAATGTTTAGATATTCTTTTGAACTATTCTTTGGGGATTGACATCGTACGCTTATTTATTTATTTTTTATGAATATTATTGTTTTTTGCGTGTGTTTTTATTTCATATTGAACAATAGTCACAAGAGTTATTACGGTAGGTGGAAAGAGGGAGGGGGGAGGGGAAATGGAGGAAAAACAAATAACTTTAGCCCTGAACAAGATTTATTTGGTCCTCCACAGAGCGACTGAAATGTGCAGTCGCGCGGGACGGGACAGAAAAAAGACGGTTTTGGGGGTTAATCAATATACAGCAATTATACAGTCATTCGTAAGTCTATAATAATCAAGATCACTGAGAGTTACACTATAAGCTGGCCGAGAGGCTGAACGCACACTCACACACACGCGCAGGCACACGTACACGCACACACCATGCTTGGACGGGCTGTCGCATAACATACAAACCATCTCATCTGGTAACACTGGCTTGCTGCGGCGCTGGAAACACGCAACTTGCACGCAGTACTTGAGAATGAAAAAAGATGTACGAAGAAAAGCATCCCGTTTTCTTTCTATTTTCCATACCAGCGTCTAAAAGAAACAGTACGAGGAAGAGAACCCAGTCCGATAGGATAGTGTTTCTAAACTCTTGTTTGAAGTAAGACCGTGCCACAAGAAACATTAAAAATCGACTCTCCCTAAATTCTTGATATCTAGAATGAAAGTATTCAAGAGAAAGGAAGAAGACCTACGTAAGAATCCCGTTAACATTCTCTCCATTTAACCTAATCACACGTAAGAAAAGTATGAGAAAGAAAAAAATAATAAATCTTTGCCTTCCTTTGCTCGCGTCAGTGGTCGGCGAGACACTCCGCGCCGATCGCCACGAGAGAGCAGCGCAGTGTCAGCCTCAACCTTACAAATCTAAATGGTTACATCACCCGTCGGGCACACAAGTCATCATAGGAGGGGTCAGTAGGGCCGTGACACGTGGAAGGTTACATCCATTGACAACACCACCGTCGCTGAGTGCCGCTGACTGATGCTAACGTAGTGCTGACTCCACGCTTCATATGGCCAATGCGCGCACCTGACGGCTGGTCACACGTCTCACTCAGAGAAGCTTCACCTACACCATAGGGAAGGGGAGGGACGGGGCGGGGTTATGTACAGGCGCGGGGCTGCGGGGGAGGGCGGGGCGCTGGCACAAGCTGGCTCCCCGCGTCAGGTTGGAACAGGATTAGTGTACAAAAGAGGATCAGCTGCAGGGAAAGCGCGACGAAGCCTCACCTTAGGAACGAGGTTGTCCACGAGTTGTCCTGTACAGTGTCTCAAGCAATGAATACGCAACGAAACTTTCCTCCAACAGAAAGTTTCTTTATTTAAAGTTAACGTATATCTATTTTTATTTATTTGTTTATTAGAGAGAAAATAAATAAAACTTGGCAGACGGACAACGTATGAATATAATATTAATATCTACGAGCAACGTTTGATTATTTAAGAAAGGAAATGCAGTTTGAACGTCCATTAGTTCCTTTGTCTGTCGTGAAATCTTAAAAGTAAGCGAAGTGAGAGAGCGTGGAGGGACAGCGGGAGAGAGGGACCGCAGCCCGCCCGCACTGCCCGCCCACGCCACTTGGGCAGGGGCGTGGCACACACACACACACACACGGGAGGACCCACTGTTTCGGAGTATGGAGGAATGGCTAGCGCATCCAATCATTCTCTCTCTCTCTCTCTCTCTCTCTCTCTCTCTCTCTCTCTCTCTCTCTCTCTCTCTCTCTCTCTCTCTCTCTCTCTCTCTCTCTCTCCCTAATCAACACCCACGTTGTCTCCAAAACTCCGCTTCTCTGCATGATGGATGGGCGGTGGACTTCCTCCCCCGCCCACTCCTCCGCGCAGGCCGCCCCTCCACACCCAGGCGATGTCACGGTCACCGCCAGGGACGCATTGGGCAGTGGATCATAAGAGCGAAGTTTTGAAATATTAGTTTTATATTTGCAACCCCTCCCGTCACACTGCGAACAGGAGCCGCGCCACGTCACCTCATTCCGGACTCTAGCTCGTCACGCCGCTGGGAGAGCAGCGTGGCGGCGAGGGGAACGCTGGCGGCGGCGGCGGCGATGGCACTCACTACACACCATTTAGTACAGAAAACAAAAGAAAAGCGTGCTGAGGAGCGTGTCCGGTGGGGATGATGGGAGGGGAACGTAGAGGACACACGAGAAGCCTTCGCCTCTAGCTTATCATTAGCTTGGCGAAGTTTGTGGAGCCCGAGGTGTAGGGGCCGAACATGCCGTTAGTGGTGGTGCAGTTGAGGGTAGGCGGGATGGGCGAGGTGACGAGGCCGGTGGGCGATGTAGGCACCGGCGTGAAGGACGAATGGTTCTCTTGTTTCACCTTTACGCTGGGCTGGCTGCTGGTGCTGGGCAGGGCCGCGGCCTGGCTCTGCTGACCCTGGCCCTGGGGCGGCTGCGGCGGGGGCTGCTGCTGTGGCTGCTGCTGGGGTTGCTGTGGCGGCGTTGGCTTGGTGACAACGGGCGTGGCCGGGTCGGACGGGCGCCGCTCTCCCTCCTTCGTGGGTTTGTCCTCTGGTGACAAGAAATGTGCGTGTGAGTTAGTGGTTATTGTATTTTCTCTTTGTTTTTAGTGTGTGTGTGTGTGTGTGTGTGTGTGTGTGTGTGTGTGTGTGTGTGTGTGTGTGTGCCCGCGCGCGCGCACTCACACGCATCCATATTCACGCGCTGACGTCAAAAGGTTTATTTATGTGCACTTTTTCCACGACGTACACGGTGCTGCCACGAAGACCCTGGCGGCGGTTGTAGGAAACTGATTTAAAACTTTTTATTCCTGCTCATAATATCATTATATTATTATACGTTTCCGTGCAAGAATATAATTTCTTTCGGGGAAGCAGTACAGGAAATATTCATTATTTACAGATTTTAATATCATTAATCAAGGTAGTAATATTTTCCGGTTTGCTGTTCGTTTTTGTAGACATTTTTCTTTCATCTAAAATTTTACTCATAAAATTTCGTTCAGCAAAAGTCATCCGATTTCATATTTCAGACTTCATTAACTTACGAAAAGAAAAACAAATAAACTTCAATACATCTAATAATTTTCAGTATTGTTTTAGTTTTTTTCATAATTTTTCCCTCAGTTCTTCTCCGTCACACTCACCTGGAGCTTTCTTCTCCTTCTCCTTGTCCTCAGCGCCCTCCTCCGTCTTCTTGTTCTTGGGTTTCCTCTTGCGGCTTTGGATGGAGTCTTTACGCATCTGCAGCGGGCGGTTCACGCCGTGCAGCTTGTAGTACAGACCACACGCGTTGCATACTGGCTCCCCTGCCACGGAAAAGACAAATTAGTAGTGCTCATGTGTCCTGCATCAATTCCTTTCCAAACAGGGAAATCAAGCAGTGTGGATGCTGATAGTACATCGTCAATGTATTGAGAGTTTTGACCACTAATCTATTTAATCATTGTGAATAGTTATAATGGGATGCAATACGTATGAAAAATAATAAATAATTAATAAAAAAAGTAATATCTAGGGCGGCGAGGCGTGAAATGGCGCGTACTCCTGCTTTCCCTTCCCTCGCACACAAGCGCACCACTGCCTGCCTCTCATGCCTATACAAAATGTGTCCACTCCATGCCGTGATCAGCCAATGGCGACCAGGCACCCCTCAGAGCAGTATGTCATTGGTCAGCTGTATCCCCTCCCTCCCTCTCATCCTTCTTGTCTCCCTCTCTTCCCTCTTCCCACAACCATCTATCCCTCCCTTCCCCCCTCCCTCCCTCTCTCCCTGCACTCATTCCCAACACGGCTGAAGAACTTTATGGTGTTTTGTGTTTTAAGGTTCGTTTGGTCATATTTGCTGGTGGTGGCACAAAATTTTCAAGCTGAGGTTTATAGAGCCTCTATTCTGTCACTAACCTCTATTGTATGAGGGACAATGGACCAGGGCAATGAAAAAATGAAAAAAAAGCCTACTGAAGTAGCCTACCACCAGCCTCGGAAGACAAAAGAAAAAGAAGTAATCGAAAAAAGTTTTTGCTTTCTGCTTGTCTTGTTTTATTTGCTATTAACTGTTGTGCTCAGCAGTTTGGTAAGAAGGCGAAGTTAACATCTGGGCAGTGAGAGTCAGAGAGTGCTCGGTGCCTCGGTCAGCAGCTTTGCGCATCGCCGCCCAGTGTTACCACGTCCGCATAGCACGAGACCAGAGGCGGCTGTTTCATGTCATTGTCCTTTACTTCTTCAGTTATTTGTAGTGATTAGTTGGATTCTCTTACAGTGTATTGTTGTTAGGCATATATGTATGCACGACAACCATATTAGAACAACAATAAATTTCAGACAGTATATACAAGTTAAACATTATTTTCAAACACTTAATTCATGAGAAAGAGAACCATAGACGTATTAAAATATTTACTTCAAGCGTTTTCTATTCAAATGTATGAATAATAAAGAAGAAAACTAACATTAGGTATCAAACAGTACAACGTAAACCTATTAAAAACAATGTATGGTGTTTCCAAGAGAGAACCATCGTTCCAGTCACTCCAAGGAACATGGAGGTGTGTTTACTTTAGCCAGTGCAGTGAATTTTGCCAATTATCACCCTACTCTGCGTCCCGTCAGCTACACCAATGAACCAGGTAACACTCGAAGGTTTTGTCTATACATGTGAATCATTACTTGAACTGTGGGTAACGTGGGAATAGCGTAATAAGGACAAACATAAGCTGGGACCGTTACTAGCAACCAACCCCCTCACCACCACTATTTTGTTATTACCATTTGCTGTGTTTCCACCGCACTGAGGAACACACCAGCCTCGTACCGGTGGTGTCACGGTGTTTGGTGTTCATTGGTTATGGTCACAAGGGTATGTGTCAAGGGAGGTTAAGGGAATATTTCAGTTTGAGGGAGGGTGTGTTGTTGTGTCCTCCCCTCTCAGTGGGAATGGACGTGCCCTTCCTCCCCTCAATCCTCTTCCAGAAACAGCTGAATGGGATGGTGGTGGTTGCGTCGCTGCGTTGCACAAGGACAGCATAATCTTCTGACTTAGCTTCCGTTTTCCTTTTTTTATTGGTGAGACGTGCATTGAAATGATTGATGTTATATATAATTTCCGTCGCAAATGGATAGTTTTTATATTGTGACTCCTTTCATCTGTCAACCTCTTATCTCCAATTAGAAAGAGGACTTGTGGAAAATTGGGTAGCATTAGATCGAGTTTATAATGTCGGGTTTGGTTAGTAACCCTTTGTGGGATTGGTTCAGAGGGCAGCGTACCTCCACAGGTTAAGAGGTTATAATTTAGTAACCCCTGATCGTCGGCAAAGTGTTCACCAGCAGCTGCCGCCGCCGCCGCCGCCGTCTAAGGTGTAATTAATGCATTTTCAGAGTTTTTGATGTGATTTTGTTGATTTCCGACCTCTTCTGCAACGTGTGTTAATTGTTTTAATGTTTACCGCCCAGCTGCTGTAAAGATGGTGTAATCGCTGGGAATGACGTGTGCCTATATTCAGAAACACTTCGCCCCAGTACTTACACTATTTCCTAAAGACTAGTTAAAGCGACAAAATTTTAAGGGTGTTATGTATTTCAAGGTTCCAATGACAATAAAATTTCTGCAATAATTACAAATCATAAACAGATATTCAGAAACGCTTTTCATTCTCACCGCGGCTATTCTACAAGTCGGTTGGCTGTGTTTTCAAGAGTATTTCCTATCTTAATAGTGTAAAATTCTTGTTAATCTTATACTGTCGAACTAAAAAAAATAAAAAAAAACCATCCTTTAAACCCCGAGTCCTTCAGTTAGAATCATCTGTAAGTAGTGATGTGGCGTAGAAATGTTTCAGAATGTGTGATGCCGAGACACGCTGCGCACATTGACACGTATGTATTGAGAGTCGTAAAGTGGTGATGGATGAATGGTATGTCAGATGGGTCAGGCTCAGTCAGTATTTCCTTCCTTGTATTCAATCTCCATCTCATCGTGTTTGATTTTGTTGTTTTTATTTCATATTTTCTTGTTTCAGATTTAAACTATACCTTGTTTTTTAATACTTTTCTTATTTTAATGTTATAAGTATTTTTGGAGCAGTATTCTAATCCAGTGCCATCTGACCTTAGTTGTTGCCGCGCCAAACACAAGAAATTTAAATCACCTCACTTCACTCGATAGATAGTAACACTGGTGGGGCACACGGTACATCATCAGCGCTCATTGACCTCTAGTGGACAGACGAATAGGCACAAAATTGGCTTGAAGCACGCCAGGAAGGGGCAAGACTGTGTTATGACAAGTGAGGCAAAGGAAGAGTGTTAAAAGGAAGCAAGAAAAAAAAGAGAGCACTAGATAAAACATGAAGATGGGTGCCTTGGAATCATCTAATGCGGCTGACTACTGAACAAATACAGAGGGAAGATAGCTGAAAGGAAAGGGAAATATTAGCTTAAATGCAAAATCAAGCTGTATATCATGACTCCCAAGGTTGTTATGTTAATGCTGCCGAACACTGACCAGATAAGATAAACACGAGTACAAGTCCTTAATGAAGAAAAAAAAAGGGGAAATAGGAACGCCCTCGATATTGAAAAGAAGAAAACGATAACAGGCAAATATGAAAGGCATTGAAAACGGGGGGGTGGGGGGCGCTGGGGGGAAAGTTAATGGATGTGAAGTCAAGTGGGCAGAGTTGTATTGCGCGCGCAAGACTAACAGGGTGAGCCGTGTGTAAACAAGAGCCAAGTACCGCCGCGGGTAATAACAAAACGATAAAAACAAGGGCATCAAGGGGGCCGTGCGTTATATCACCGGCGAGACGAGAGGCACATGATGGACCGAGTAGCGCACAGAGGAGATATGATGAGCCATGTACCGCGCTAACATGCACTGCGCCAAGAGATACAAAGGAGCCGCCGCCGCCGCTCGTGGGGGTCAGAGAGAGAGAGAGAGAGAGAGAGAGACCATATTCTGAAACGCCTCTGAGCCGCACTAGAATTACTTTAAAAAAAAACTATATTAAAATTACGCGAGTCATTTTCAGGTTTAAGTGACACATGAACCAGAGTTTTATAATTATTGGTGAGAGAAACATTCTTAAGAACCAGCTAATTATCTCATGACCTTGAAGAGAGAGAGAGAGAGAGAGAGAGAGAGAGAGAGAGAGAGAGAGAGAGAGAGAGAGCATATTTTGAAACATTACATCACCCCTCCAAAATCACTTTCAAAAGGCTGTAGCTAAAATGATACAGATTTTAAGGATACTTTTTCTAATATCGTAACTTCCTACATCACCAAACACTATAAACGCAAAAAAACACACTTGGAAACCCAGCTAATAATTCCTGTGGCCTTTGAAACAATAGTCGTGGTTCTCGAGACAGTGAAGCGTTTCAGAACACGAGCAAGAGAGAGGGAGAGGGAGAGAGAGAGGGACCGTCCGTACCTTCGTTGTTTCGCCGCCAGAGGGTGGTGGTGGTGGTGCCGCAGTTGGAACACATAAGGCCCATTCTCCTCGCTGATGTTTGGAAGGAGAAGCCGTCCTGGTGAGAGAAAAGGAGGAGAATTAGATACGAGAAGAGGAAGGAAGCCAAGAGAGAGAGAGAGAGAGTTATCAGATCCTTAACATACGTAGTAGACAAACTGGCTGGATAATGATAATAATAAAGTTATAAATGAATGTTTAAACAGTTAAATGATGAGACAGGTAGACAGTTTATGGGTCTGAGAGAGAGAGAGAGAGAGAGAGAGAGAGAGAGAGAGAGAGAGAGAGATGGCGTGATATTGTCAGATTCTTAATACACGTAGTTGGCAGAATGACAAGATAATGATAAGGCAATTAGTGGATGTTTGTATAGATGATACTCGTTCGCTGTCTTATAGAATTTAGGTGCAGATACATTACTGATTTGCATGAAGTGACGCGATAAAAGCAAGGCAAGTCTCATAAAACGCTACCTTGTACACTTCCAATCATGTCAAAATATACGACGAAAAAAAAAAAAAGGATAAAAGGATATGCTAAATCTGCACCGCCCAACACACACACACACACACACACACACACACACACACACACACACACACACACACACACACACACACACACACGATAGTAGATCAGTGAAATTTATTACCGGAAGGAATTGTATGTGGAAGAAGAAAAGAGATAAAAAAGAGCATTAAATCTCAAATGAAAAAGTCAAAACATTGAAATTCTAACAAAGAAAACATATAAAGCATTAAGACTCTCATAATACACACACACACACACACACACACACACACACACACACACACACACACACACACACACAAATACAGTACAAAAGGCAGGGGTTTGGGGGCCGACCTCCACACTAACCAGCCTCCTGGAATGCTTGATGAGAGGTCTGTTGATCCCGTTCATCTTGGTGTAGAGGCCACACGCGTTACACAAGTAGTGGCCGGTGGCATCTCGTCTCCACAGCGGGGTTTGCACGGCGCCGCAGTTCACACATTCACGGCTTTCCGAACAGAACTCACTGCCGGGGTAGTCTGTGGAGGAGAGAGATGCTGTGATGAGAAACAAGATAAATAAAAGAGAAAGGATGATGGTATACTAAAATGGTGTGTGTTTGAGTGTGTATCTGTTGTGGTAGTCTGTGGAGGAGAGAGATGCTGAGATGAGAAACAAGATGAATAAAAGGAGAAAAGGATGATGGTATACTGAAATGGTTTGTGTGTGTTTGAGTGTGTATCTGTTGTGGTAGTCTGTGGAGGAGAGAGAGAGATGCTGTGATGAGAAACAAGATCAATAAAAGGAGAAAGGATGATGGTATACTGAAATGGTGTGTGTGCTTGAGTGTGTATCTGTTGTGGTAG
>CM035212.1:4687549-4710387 GCA_020233015.1 Callinectes sapidus | reverse complement strand
CTCTCTCTCTCTCTCTCTCTCTCTCTCTCTCTCTCTCTCTCTCTCTCTCTCGATCCCGTGAGAGCCTTCCGCTACACAAAGACACAGTAGTAAAGCAGGTGCAAGTCACTTTACCTGGCTTTTCAGACCACCGGATTAGCACATGGCTACCTGTGTGTGTGTGTGTGTGTGTGTGTGTGTGTGTGTGTGTGTGTGTTTGACTGGGTGTGGGCGTGTTCCTATATGTTGATTTAGTAAAGCGGAGAGGGAAATGAAGAGGAAGGGAGAGAAAGTGAGAGGTGGGGGAGGAGAGAGAGAGAGGAGAAAGAGAGTAAAAGTAAGAGTAAAGAGAATTAAATTCTCTCTCTCTCTCTCTCTCTCTCTCTCTCTCTCTCTCTCTCTCTCTCTCTCTCTCTCTCTCTCTCTCTCTCTCTCTCTCTCTCTCAGAAAACCACCTCTGTGTCACTTTCAACATATGATAATTTAATCCTCCCTTTCCCTCCCTCCTCTCCCCTCCCCTCCCCTCCACCCTCCACCCTCCACCCTCCCCCCCTCCCTCTTAACCTGATCTCTCTCTCTCTCTTCTCAGGTCATGGCAGGTCAGCCGCATATTTGACCAGTGTCTGTGATGAATGGACCAAATAGAATGGTGAAACGCATCTCATTTGTATTTTTATTGATTCATTCCTACTCTCTCTCTCTCTCTCCTTTTCCGTTCATTCATTTTAATTCACTTTTTTTTTGCGAGGATTATAAGAGCTTGTTTTTTGTTTTCATTTGTTTTGTTTTTTTTCCTATTTTTGTATTTCTTTCATTGTTTGCTTTGTGAGGAAAGAGTGAGAGTAAGCAGCTGTTCCTCTCTCTCTCTCTCTCTCTCTCTCTCTCTCTCTCTCTCTCTCTCTCTCTCTCTCTCTCTCTCTCTCTCTCTCTCTCTCTCTCTCCTTTCCTTATTTCCTCATCTACGTGTCCTTATGGTCACTAAATACTAGGGGAGATAGGAGAGGGGAGAGGAGAGAGAAGAGAGGGGAGAGGGGAGAGGCCTGTCCGTGCGTGGGTATGATAAGGAAGTTTGCTCTCCCTGTGTCCTTATCATGTGAGGGACTGTGCGTAGCTTGACACGGTGACGGGAGAGGAAGGCTGTTGACACTAAGCTCGTGTGGCGATGTGTGGTGTGGTGAAGCTTGTCTATATAGGCTGTCATTGTCCCTGTCTGCCTGTCTCTGTATGTCTCTCTGTTGGATGTCTCTTCCTTATCGTTGTCCTGCTCATGTTTTTTTTATTTTATTTTTTATTTTAGGGGGGAGGGCGTGGGGTGGAAAGTTTCTGAGTTTTTTCTAAGTCTGAATCGTCACTGCCTTTGTCTTTCTGTTGTGTGTTATCATCTGGTGCCACTTTCCGTGTGTGTGTGTGTGTGTGTGTGTGTGTGTGTGTTCTTTCCGTTCGTGCTGTTTTTGTTTTGTCTTTTCCTCCTTTTCCTTTCCAGTGTGCCAATGTCTATAGTTTGCTTTATTTTCAACCAATTTCTGTACATACTTTTTTTCTTTTCTTTTTTTTCTTTTTTCTACTTTCATCCTCTTCGTGTAATAGTAGTTTTCTTCCACCACCTCCGTTCTCGTCGTCTGCGTCCGTTCTCCGGTTATCTCATTTTCCTCCTCCAAATGTCTACGTATATCCTCCTCCTCTTATAGCAGTCTTTCTTTGCTCTCATCCTCTTGTCACTGTTTTCACACTTCACACTTCCTCCTCCTATCACTGTTTCCTCCTTCTTTACATTTCATCATAACGGTAACAATACGCTGAGTTCCGTCTTGCTCTCCTCCTCCTCTTCATCAACATCATGGGATAAAGTGATTGACATTTCTTGTACTCTTTCCCGAACCTTCCTCAGCTCACTAATATTAACTTGCCTTTTACAGGGTTGTGTTTTGTGGTCGTGGATCATCTTACCACCTATACTCTGCCCTGGTGTCGTCCCACCCCCGCCCCTATCCCAGTGCCAGCCAGGCCTAACGTGTAGAGAAGGGAAGGGTGGAAGCTCACGTGATTCAGGTAAGGTCAGGTCGTGGTAAATATAATGAAGATAATGATTTTAGGGTGTCCCATCTCTTCTTCCAAGACTACTACTACTATAAAGTATATAGTAGTAGTAGTAGTAATGATATTGTCACTTCTTACTTTAATTTAACTATTTCATGTTATTTTAGCGTTGATATATTTTTTCATTGTGTGGAAAGTATGTATTTTTTTTACATAAAGCTGGTGGTTGTTTCCACGCTGATGCAGTAATAATTTATCATAAACATGGTTCAGTAATAGTAATAGTAAATAAATAAATTGTAAATAGTGTTACCACTACAACACTTCACACAGTTGCAGTCTTTCTCACCGAGGGTTTGCCACAATGTACACACAAAGTAACAGTAGTTATTATTTACTTGTGTACAAAAACTTTACAAGTTGTATTTACAAAATGTACATCATAAAACTGTACACACATTATAAATAAATATATATTTCTTAAAGTAAATTGCAGAACAATTAAATTTCAATTTTGAACTAATTCTTCATTCCACACCAGCAAGCCTTGTGTAGGATTTCCTGCCCAAATATGGAGACACAGCCGGCGTCACCATCACCACACTGTTCTGAACCAACGAGCAAGAGCAGCGCCTCACTCCCCTTGCTCCTCCTCGGTGGAGTTCCCTTCAGTGGGTGACTCACTCTCTGAGTTGGACCTCAGTTCCAGCCCCTCTGTCTCCAGGCCCTCGCCCTGCACTGCTGCTGGAAGGACAAAAGTTGCTCACACACATATACTATTAAACTCTTGCTAATCAACTGCTAAACTGACAACCTCAGAACTGCAGAAGTCTTCCTCACTCCATCCATACTCTTATCTTCAATATTATGTGCTGCTTTCTCTCTGCTCCACAGTATCTTGCTACAAAGCCACTTCATTGCAGCATTGTCACCACACACAACACATGCACACAATTCCAGTTCTCCATCTCACTTAAGAGACAAATAACCTGCAAAATTTGTGTATTTCTCTTTGGTAACATCTATGTGAAATATATAAAAGCCATTCTCAACTTGAAATTATTAAGGAAGTGCTGAGCTAAAATACTATCCTTATTCATATTCATATAATTTTCTACTGGCAGGTTCTATAACCAATTGCTAATAAATGTTGAGCTAACTTACTTCTCTCTGCCAGAGTCTTCTCAATGAGTCGTGACATGATGTCCCTGCAGGTTGCCTCAACACCCGCCGGCAGCCAGCCGTACTTCTCTGAGCACACCTTGTTGGCGCCTGTCAGGATGGCCTCCTCCAGCAGCTTCTGGATCTCTGGCACCTGAATGTCACAGTACTGCAAGAGTAACAGTCTGTTAGTAACTCAACATCTTCAGGAGCCACATCTAAAGTCTGCATGACAAAGCTTACCTGATTTAGTCATTTATTTAAATAAAATTAAATTAGCTGCTTAGATTAAGTTAAGTGTATGTTATGACAGGACTACTTTGCAATGGCTCAAAGAAAATAGTATTGTTTTCTCAAACTAAAATTCATCAAGCAATTACTTGATAATCAGAAACAACCTTTACTTTAACAGTCTTCTGAAACTATTAGCTTGTGGATAGGTAGCTTAAAGGGGCTATCAAAGATACAAGAAATAAAAACAACTGAAGACTCATACTGGGCAACATCCTCTACATCCAGGCAAACTGCAAGAACCACAACGATGAAGAGAAGTGGCACGTAGAGTGACAGATAGCAACAAGCAAGAAAGAAAGAAAGGAAGGATGACAAGCTCTAGCAAACCACAAGACAGCCACCGCAGCCCAGCACCTGGTAGAACATCTGCCTGTAGGGAGGGATCATGCCGGGTCTGAAGATGTACAGCTCCTCCAAGTTCTTCTCAGTATTGGAACACTCCTCGCTGCCATCCTCCCCTGTCTCCCCAAGATGCAGGGACTGGATCACAGACGTCTGGGGTGGTGAGACGCAGAGAGGATTATTTTTAGGGCTGAGAGCTAGAAAGGCCAATGTCAAAAAATGGCCGATTATAGATGATAAGCACACCACAAAACGAGAAACTTGTTAGTCTATCAGTGCTATAATGGCCAGTGTTGTCCACACGTCCAGGGAGCCACACTAGCGCTTGTTTGCTGTAATTACCTAATGTCTAACAAAGGCTGCAATATTTTCAAATGCATTTCTCTCAAAACATACATTTCTTGACTTTGGCCTTTCTAGTTCCCAGTCCTATATTTGGGGGGGGGTGCTGTGGGTTGTGACTGTGGGTATGTCAACATACTGTGGGGGACATACTGTGGGGCTGTGAGCTGAGAGAGAGAGAGAGAGAGAGAGAGAGAGAGAGAGAGAGAGAGAGAGAGAGAGAGAGAGAGAGAGAGAGAGAGAGAGAGAGAATAATAATAACTAAACCACCCTACCTCCCTCCCTCCTTCCCCGGCAGGAAGGAGTCATCCACCACCACCTGCTCATGCCATTAAATCCATTAAATCTTCCCACGCCAGCCAGATGCACACTAACTGCCATCTGTTGCTGACACGTGACTCGGACAAACCAGCACTACACTACTAAGTCTACTACTAAGTCTGGTACTATACTTGCTGACCAGTCACTCACTTTTCTCCTTGATATGTTGGCACTCTTGTAAGGCAGCACATAGTTTGAATAGCTTCTCTTGGCTTCCACTTTAGTCTTCACACCACCTGCAACGCACAACATTAATAGACTTCAAGTATTCACATATTCCAAGTATAGTATTCTAAGATCTTATGAGCAAATTTAGTCTATCACCTAAACTTACACAAATACTTTCTCAAAAGACAAGTGACAAATACCAGGAAACTGAAATTTAATGTAATAGCATTCTTTAAAACTGGATAGTAATGTATTTCCTGGAAGAATACCAAAGAATTGTGTAATCCAACTGTACAAATAACTCGATAAGGGCAAGTTATGGGCTATGGAACAAAGGCCTTGTTTAGCATAGGAAATGTTAGAAATTAGAGTGGAGCAACAGACCAGCTTGGCGGATGCGGAAATCAAACGTCTGGTAGATCCAGGCTTTGGGGTCCTTGCGTGGATCATAGCCAAGCTGCACCCACAGGTTCCTCCACGGCCCCGTGTGGAAGTAGTACGACATGGTGGGCAGCAGGTACTGTATGCAAAAGAAAGGGAAGTGTGAGGAGATACTTTGCTTTCTCATCACAACTATTTTCCAAAACTATAGTAATTATTAGTTTTGGATTTCATTTCACTCACTTCTTCATTTTTGTTTTTGATCTTTAGTTTGCCTAAACTTCCTCCCCTGTACAAAAAGTCAATCAATTTTTTTCTTATTCATACAATGTAGTCTTTTTTCCTGAAATTTATGGGCTAAAGGAGACCTAATGAACCCCTCCTATCTGAACGCCCACCTCTTTGGGAACCATTACCCCAAAAGGAAGCCCCACCCTCAGACCATGGCTACCATTCAAACCCATGTGCTTGAAGACCCATCAGTCCCACAGCACACGTGGTTCCACTGTACCTTTCATTCATCCTACCACCCTACCAGCAGCCACCCACCTTGAGCTTGTCCTTCTTGTAGTCCAGCCGGACCCTCAGTGCATTCTTGGACCAGATGGGACGCTTCTCAAACTCCTTCTTCAGGCTCTGGTATGAGTCGCTGTCCATGAACTTGATGCGAACCTGTGACAGGGCTCCAGGCAGGGGCTTCTTAGGGACCTCGCCATCCTGCACGGTACAACAAAATTAGAGATTTTTCATCCTTCACTTGGTCTCTTACATAAAAAAAGTAAAGTAGCTAATCTCTTTTCATTCTAAAACACACTGGTAGACTCAAACCTGCTTGATGACTGGCATCAAGTAGGCCTTTTTTGTTTAAGTCTTACATAAAAAGTAGAAAATAAAAAACTATCTCTTAAATCTAACACATGCTGGTAGACACAAACCATACCAGACTTGGAATAACCTTTTGACTTCATCTCTATTTTGAACTTTGGGGACCGGCACTTAAGTGGACCTGTTTTTAATCACAATTTGTTTAGCCTTGGCCATTTCCCCTCTTGCATAAAACAAAACTCTCTCTTTTCTCTCTAACACACTCACACACACACATACTTTTCACTCTAACACACACTGGCAGACACAGACACAGACATCTTTACCTTGAAGAACTGGACGATGGTGAAGTGTGTCCGTCTCTGTCGAGTTCTTGCAATGATGTTCTGTGGCACCTTCAGCTTGCCCTCATTGTTCTTCTCTCTCCTGTATCGATAGTCCTGGAGTGTCAAGAATAAAGAGTAGGTTTTATTGTTTCAGTTCTTGCTTTTAACCCCTTCAGTTCCATAATGTCTATTTGTATTTATTCTGTTTACTATTTGGCAATTTCATGCAGCTTCAGAAACTTGGATGATGATTAAGATGTGAAGGCTTTGGCTATTTATCTTCTCACCTCCATAAACCTTTCCAAATATCAAGAGCAAAGGAAAATGGAACCCCTCCAAACCTCTCAATCCTCAGTGGTCACAAAATAAGTCACACGGCAAGTAAAGCTCCCATCCTCCCATACCTACCTGAGGGGTGTCCATGCGTGTGAAGGCTGCTGGTGGGAGGTACAGAGGGGCAGGTTGGTTGAGCCAGTCAGCTCTCTCCATCCCTTGAGGCACCAGCTGGTCATACACACACATCTGCTGCAGCCCGTCCTCACTTGTCACTAGCGGCAGGTACTGGAAGTCACACAAACCTGTGGATGATACACATACATCATCTCCAGCCAGTCATTGTCATATACACATCTATTACACTATCAATAAATTCAACCATGAGAAGTAACTATAGTCTCCACTGTAGAATAATACATAAATGATTATCAAGTAGATGTCGTCACCACTTCGCACACACATACACCGTGATGACAACTTGACAAGACTGTTTTTGGTTTGCTCTGTATGGGTGAAGGGGACAAACAATCAGGTATGGCTTGCTACGGAGTTTCCAGAGTCAGGCATCACAATAGATTAACATACTATCAACACAAGACAACGGGCAGATTCTATCACTACTATCACCACATTCCTACAGTTTGCTTACGCTACAAACATAAGTACAAAACCGTTTCCTCCGAGAGGGAGTACCCAAGACAAGGCACACAACTTTCACATTCACACCACTCTCTTAACCACTTCAATTAACCCCTTCAGTACTAAGATAAATTTTCATATTCATTCTTTATTCTGCTTATTATTTGTTAATTTTATACAGCTTCAGAAAGTCAGGTTGGGATTAAAATAGTATAAAGACTGGCCATTAACCTTTTGACTTCCATAGACCCTTCCTAATGTCAATAAAATCATTTAACCATATCCAAAACTCGAGGTGAAAATGTGTCCCAGTACTGAAAAGGTTGACAAGAATCAGAAACACAACTAAAATACTTTTCGAGACCAAAGATCAGCCCACCATAAGGAGATATGTAGAGTACTCACTGTTGAACTTGTAGGTGGTGTGTACAACTCCCACCAGTTCGGTTCTGAGGGGGACAACCTGGCATTGCTGCTCAGAGGTGGCCGGGCTGTTGTTCACTGCATCTCCAATGTTGGTAACTGTGGGATGGATGGATTTCTTGAATCAATAGAAACGCCACCAGTGAAATAAAATATCAACACTCACACAGACACAGATACAAAAATGCAAAAAAAGAAAGAAAAAAGAAAATCTCAAAATAATAAAAAAAATACAATACAAAAAGCTCAAAGGAATGATATAATAGCTACAAAAAGAGGAAAGCAAGGATGAAAAGAATAACAAAACTGCTACAAAAGAAGAAAGGATGAAAGGAATGACAGAACAGCTAAGTATATACTGCACCTTGGCCCACCTCCTCTCCAGTGCTCCTCTTCTTTTTCTTTTTCTTCTTCCGGCGCACCACCCGCAGCAGCAGCGCCGTGGTGTTGTGACGCTCACCACACGTCGGCTTACAGTACACGTCATTGGGGCGGAAACGCAGCTCCATTCGCCGGTTGTCCTCACAGTACACCTGAAAGATGCCACACCTCATCAATATAATGTCACTCACTCACTAACCTCACTTACCTTACCACTCACACACACACTCTTTCAAAGCATCATTACAGTGAAGTATTTCTGAACACCTATACCCATGAAGTGAATGGGATGCCACAGGGAAGGTGGACTCACTCACCTCTGAAATCTTCTCTATTCCCCCCAGGGTGCTGATCATGTTGTCTACATTCTCCACCAGTCCTGGGTACTCAATGCACACAAACTGACGCAGCTTCCCACTGCCACTAATGGTGCCATTATTACTGCTGGTGGTGGCGGCAGCAGCAGCAGTGGAAGTGGTGCCACTGCTGTGAGCCATCCTCATTCCTGAGATGAAGAGCTTTGATTATTTTTTTCATGGATGTCAAAAATAAAAATATATATAAAGCACACAGAATACCAGTTAAATACAGGCAATATTCACAAAAGACTGAAGAGTCACTGACATGTGTATGCTTCAGTACTGCATCAATGCCATCCGTAAGATGAAAAGGAGCTTCACTCAACATCAACAAGCATTTGATTCACTGGACACAAGGAAATTTATAGAAATACTAATCAACAACGATATTCATCCCCAAATTATAAATCTGATAGCAAAAAACTACACAAAGAATAACACAAACTTGCTACTTAACACAATAGAAAACGCGAAAAACACTGGAAATTAGGATAAATATTGGCTTCTGAACAATGCCTTATCTCCCCCTCGCACTTAATTTCTACTTTTCCCATCCTTTAATTTCTTTATTACTCCTTCCTTCTTCCTCCTCACATCCCTGTTACCACCATTAGTACACACCTACATAGAAACACTCCCAGACACCTTGAAAACCTTGTATAATGAGCTAAACATGAGGCAGAGAGCCTGGCATCATCAGCATCCCTCCACCTCTTCCTCCTTCATTTATCCTTTCCTCGCCCTCCTCCTCTTCTATTTCTTTTTTCCTCCTCTTCACACTTTTATTAACACTACTAGCACACACCTGCGTCTGGAAACACTCGCAGACACCTTCAAAACAACGATAATAGCTAAGACCGGGTATGTTCCACAGAAATAAACACGACTGAGGGAAACCACCAAGACACCACCACCACCACCACCACTAAAGGCAACACAAGCCTCACCAATCACCACAAGCCTGCCACACTCGCCCCTGCAGTGTCTCAAAGCTATTCCTTACCTGGTGGCACGAGATAGAGCTGCTGGTGACATTAATGGGCCGTGGGAGGGAAATAGACGACTGGGGACCTGCAGTGCTGCTCGCTTCACCGCCTGTCCCAACTGATCGGCGGTCCACCATCTGGGTTCTGTTGTGGACAAAGTACTGATACAACTTTCTTCACTACTTCACACCATACAGCCACTATTTAAACAGGAAATTATATCGGTTCTAAAATATACATATATAACAGTGTCTTCGGTAACACTACAAGGAAAGAGTTATATTCGTCATTATCATTTCCTGTCAGTAACTAAGATATAAACTCACCATTCACCTATAAGACTCTTTATATATGAATATTACGAAATACTGTTTTTGATACCTCCAAATGTAAGTATGGATGAAAGCAATAAATCCATTCTGTAACCCTGATTTACGTACAACAACAATTTAAAGGCCACTCTGACCTGCAGACTAGGGTGGGCAAGATCCGAAAATATAAAATAATCGCGGACTTGCTATAAGTAATCGGATCCATCTCGCCTTGGCGGATCCGTGAGATTCGGGTCCAGTAATCGGCTCCCGCCCACCTCAACAGTGCTGACAAGTATTGTGTTGAACCACCAGTATAAGACTGCGGGCTACTGACATCCACTACCACCACCACCACCATGAAGCTGCAGCAATACAGCGAGATACAAAGGACCATCAATGATATCTACAGCAATGGCGAAGGAAATGTTGTGGCGGCGCTCAGTAAGAAGTTCCCAGAGTATGTAGGAGTGAATGGTTGATTTCACGAACTTTATCCTTGGGGTGCTCTATGCCTCTGCCCACGTCCCGCAAATTCGGTAAATCTTCAAAAAAAAAAAAAAAATTGCACCAGTTACATATGGGGCTCAAATTATTCAGTATGGAAAGCTCTAACAGATGGGAAGGGTAGGAAAAGCCAACTTGAGGCTGGTGTTAAAGTAAAATATATAACATATAGCACCACATCATGTTTTATTACTTAAATAAGATATCTCAGTATATTCATTACTTATATCATAGAGCCACATTTAATTTGACATCTGATACCTTTTCCTGTAATAAATGTAGGTACTATTATATATTTTTTTCTTATTATTTTATGTAAGAAAGAGAATCTCGCCAAGGGCAACAAAAACCATTAAATTAAAAAGGCCACATATAGTAATATTACCATTTAAGTGTAGTGATTGTTAAGGGTAGCATCATGTTTTGTCATTGCAGCATTAAAAAGACAACCCTGGGCAGCATCTGCACTCAGGAGATTCAGCGCAAGGTGAAAAAAAGCTACCATCGCCTCAACACACCAGAAAAGACACTGGAGATCTTCACAAGGTACGTCTGTGACCACTTTAAGTAAAATGGCTAAGGGTAACATTAGAAAATTTTTAAAATGCCCATTAATTTGCCAATCCCCTTGTAGGTTTAAGAGCCAAAAGACAGGGATAAATGTCTTGGAACCTCCCTCTGTAATGAAGTCATATTAAGTAGGACAGAAGCAGATAGAGTTCCAGAGTTTACTTTTTTCTTTTTTTTTCAAGCTTGAACCCATTGTTTTTTGTCCTCCTTTGGCTACATATTACCCTACCATAGCTAAACATCTATGTGAAGCAACTACCATCCATATTTTGCGTGTGAGCAGCTACACAACACAGGTGGAGGAGGGGGAGGCGCCTGGGGTTCTGGCACAGGAACTTGACTATAGGCCATGTTAGCCAAGCTCGTCCTGGAACATCACCTCAAGACGACCTGCCCAGATGTCAACAGTGAGTCTTGTACTGTCTCCCTTGTCTTGTCTTCGTGGCCCTTCTATGTGTAACGGATTGACATGTGGAGTTTCTTGTAGCTTTCCTTATTTTTTCATGTTATTTAGGGTTTTCTCATTCTGAAGATGTGATTTGTGTAGTTACTGGTCTTGTGTTGAGGAGAAATTACTTGATGTCTTGGTGATTAAGAAGTATTTTCTTTTAAATTGCATAGTTATTCAAACGTGGTCTTTTTTTTCATTTTGGGTGAATTTTTGGTCATGGTTTGCTTGACAGACCTCTCTCACAATTTTTTCTAAGTGTTTCCCCTAACTTCTCAATCTTTTATCTTTTCTTTATACTTTCTTCTTTCTGTCATACCATTTAAATCTTTCTTCCCTTTATGTTTCCCTCTGTCTTCTCTGACCTTTCTTAATCTTTTCTCCCTTCTTCACACCTTCCCCTGTCCCCATTTAAATCTTTCCTCCATTTACGTTTCCCTTCTTGAGCCACCCATCTTCCCTAAGATTTGTGGTTTTTCCTACCCTTAACAGTCAACAAGTCCCAGATCAACAGCCTTCTGCGGGACACAACACTCATCGATGACAGAGACCTGAGCTATGAGGTGTACCTGGTGAGTCTGTCAGAACTTGTTACTTGTTTGTTTCTCAAGTGTTGGTAGTTTGATGCTTGGAATTCATTGGGTGTGTTAATGGAAATGTTATGGTAGTGTGTTCCTAATTATTGGTGTTGGTAGTGTGAGATGTGGAGTTGATTTAGTGTGTTAGTGGGAATGTTATGACAGTGTGTTCCTAATTGTTGATTTTCATTTTTCCTGTCAGTGTCTGTTGGAGGATGATGTGTATGGACCATTTGCCGACAGCATAAAGCAGTAAGTACATAGTTATTCATGTTAAAAATAGCCTTATTATATCCTTTTTTAAGGTTAGACTCTATCCTGATTAGTGATCCTGAAAAATTTGCTTACATCACCCTTATTTTATCCTGTTCCCATAGCACTGCTGTGGCTGATTACTAGATGTATGATTCATAACTAGTGAGATATATCTTAGTTAATCTTGGCCTCTCCATACAGTTCCATTGGTCAAGAATATGAGTTTCTTCTTCGCCAAGAACTGGACAAACTCAATATTGTTTACCATAATGAGGATGAACTGCGCTCCCGAGGCTACGACAAGACTCCCGACATAAAGCTGGACATTCCCATTGGTGAGTGTGGCATCATCAGGTGCTAGTCACATCCTGAACACCTCAGCTTTTTTGTCGCTTCATCTTTTCAAATTTATGTATTTTCCCTCATATGTATTATGAACCTTGTGTCTCTTCCATGCCCTCAGCGGTGGATGGACACGTCATCAACTGGATAGAGAGCAAGGCGTCTTTTGGGGACGAGGAGAGTCACCGCTCATATCTCAAGGATCAATTTTGGAGTTACTGGAACAGGTGAGAGAGGCTTTTTGCAATCTATATACAGATGGTCCTTAAGTTACCATGGAGTTTTATTGCTATGCCTTGACGTAAACCAGTTATCAGCGCAATTCAGGACTGCTCTAAGTAAGCATCTGTTGTGTGTCTTATCTGTGCAAATGGTATTGTACTGTAAAGTTATAATCTAGGAAATAACATCCCTACTGTAAGTAAAACACATAGTGGTTTTATGGGAAAAAGATAATTAAATCAATGGTATAATGATCAGTGGTACAGTACTGTAGTCATAATCTAGATAACGTAACCACTGTAACTAAAGAAAAATACATAGAGGTCTTATGGCAAAAAAGATAATTAAATCAATTGCAAAAAAATATCAGCAAAGGGATATAAGGACAAGCTCTGCCAGTATTGTAACCATTAAACAGCAGAAATCAAGACTTATAAACCAGACTCCCTATATCCTTCCTTTCCTTCAACATTTAATCATTTCAATTTGTACCTTTATTCTTTTCATTGTATGTAAGAAAAGAAATCTGGCCAAGGGCAAGAAAACAAACTAAAAGACCCACTGAGGATGTCCTTGATCAATTAACTCCTCTCTTCCACTCCTGCAGGTTTGGCCCCGGGTTGGTCATCTACTGGTTTGGCTTCATAGAGGAGCTGGATGAGCACCGCGAGAAAGGCATCATGCTCCGAGACTCCTTCCCAAACTCCATCACCTTTATGGATCCCCTCTCAGTGAACTAACACCTCCACCTCCTTCATCACTTCATCTATATTCACTATTCATTCACAGCTACATGTATCTTCTCCATCATCATCATTTCTCAGTATTTTTTCTTGTCACTCACATATCATTAATAATCTCTGAAAGCCTCATCATCCTCACTCAATTTTTAGAAACTTTAAACCTTACCTATAGATTTTCCTCCACTCAGGTTTTCCTTTCTTCATCCTCATTTTCACAGGTCTTCCCTCACTCCTCACTACTGCTGTCACTGTCACCCCACCAACACCTTCACTGTGCCATGGAAAGGAGGTTTTAAATGAGAATGGTGGACACTAAGCTAAGCAGACTCAAAAAGATTATGGACAGTGACTGAGCAAATGTTACTTGGTGTTCAAGACAGTGTGGGAAAAAGTTGAAGCAGAAATCCAGAGAAAAAATAGTTTGAAAAAGAAGACAGTGAGAGTGAGTAAATATTGGACAGAAGATTAGAGGGAAGGAAGGACAGGGAAATTGTGATAATAAATAGGTGTTATAATGAAGTAAGTTTATTAGACAAACATAAGGAAAAAATGTTTAGACTATGTATATGTATATGGAAAGACAGGGCAACACACACACACACGTACATACATACACTGCATCACCATCTGTAAATGAAATATAAGGCAACACACACACACACACACACACACACGACAGCTGCTATAAACAAAGGATGACATAAGACTTGTTCAAGATAGAGGTAGGAAAACAGCTGAAAATTTAAAATAATGTGAGTGGAAAAGGTTATTTGATTTGTGACCACCAGTGAAGCTCATGTCCAACTGACACTGGAACAGGAATCAGATGACATTTATCTAATGTGTGCAACACTTACAGGAATACAAATAAAGGTTATACAGACAGCATACCATGTTTACCTCCCTGTTGAAGGTCTGCGTTGGTAGTGTTGAATAATAACATCTTTCTAGGGTACAAATCTCCATTTATTCTTCCATAGTGACTTACAATACCTGTTCTTGTAAACCCAATTTGATCAAGCTCAGATCAAAGAACAAACTCTTAACTTATTCACCAGTAACTTATGATAAGCTTATGTCTGTCAGAGAAGGACACAACTGATAATATTATTCAGGCGTGGAATCTCATACATTTTCTTTCACAAAGTTCACATGGCTGAGAGAACAGAAAAACTTACACAAATCATACACAATCACAGCCTGGTTCACCCAAAATTAATAGAGAGGCTCCTTTCTTTCCCTTGTCAGAAAGACCATAGCTGGCCAGAGAATATACCTTGCCTCCTGCCTCAAGGAATATATTTCATGCAAGATAAAGATGATCTGCCACTGGACTACATAATGGTCATGCAAGATTATAAGGGGGACTATTTTTCCCTGCTTCACTACCCCATTCATCTCTACACACTACATCACAATGGAGACACACAATAACACAGTGTGCATCAGAATCAAACTAGTGAAAAGAAAAGGACTCGTAATCATACAATCAAGATGAGAAGTGGAGTAACAAACTGCATTCACTTTTACTGTATCATATTTTCCCCTCAATCTGAAAGCCTCTGAGCAGCAAGAATCTACCTTGTTTTGTGAGGAGTGTCAGAAAAATTTACATTGAAAGAAAATGCAAAACAGTAAAAGCAAGTACACAACACATTACTTGATCACCTTACCACACTGGGATTAAAGGCGAGGCATGTTACAGTATCGTAATCTGTTCCTCTTTTAATTTCCCAAGTACAGTATTAAGGTGGCATTGACCGCTTTCTGCTCGGGTACAAGTCCAGGGCAGAGTATTACTGATATCTGTGACTGAGGCACTGCATCAGTTTGGTGGTGCATGGCAGGCAGGCCAGACTGGCAGGTAGGGTTATCTATAAATTCAATCATAAAGGACTAGAATGCAATAAAATAGAAATGGATTTGCTAACAGAATGACTTGTGAAGCTGCAGCAACAAGGTCATATGGCACTGCCTAGGACTATAAGTGTGATATTGAGCTATAGTCAACTCAAATTATCAGTTATCAGTATCTTATTGCCAGTCACTAAGCACAAGGAACTTTAATATTGCAATGCTCCTCACTTTCATAAAATTCAAACCAATCAGTTACCAGTTCAACATCTGGTCCACACTCACTAAATATTGCTTATGTTAATAGTATGTAAAGCAAGTTCTCAAACCAGTCAACAGTCACCCTTGTACAACTTTCACGGGACGGGTCTTACAGTACATGGCTGTGTATTGAGTGAGGCAGGACTATATTCATTCTCTTGACCACCATGAATAAACACAGTTAATGGATCAACTGAGACTGTCTGTGTATAATTAAGAAAGTTCAAACACCATGAGAAGTCTGTCATTATTAGTACCTGTACTGATGTGTAGTAACTCTGCTGATTGACTAGAACTTGACCCTCACACTGTTGCCTTTCTCTCCTCATGTTAATATGTTGGCCGTGTTCAAGATGAGATTCCTGAATGTTGTAAAGCTTTCGTATTATTCATGTCAAAACATTCATCAGATACTAAGGCATGTGTAATTTCCTAGACAAACAACAACCAGCCTTTTCAAGTGATGTGCCTATTAGTGCAATGCATGAGGGGACAATGGCAACCAAAGAGCAGGTAAGAAATTTGCAAGGATATTCTAGAGTTCAGTAGTTGATGTTTAACAGGAGGAAGGGATGTAGGGAAATGGAAATTCTGTGAGCATTAATACATGTGGCATACTTTTGCGTTGCTACATTTACACATCAGATTAAAAGTTAAGGTAAATCATTTCAACGCCTTTTCAATCTTCCTATGTATGAGCACTATTATCCAAACTATTTCTTGGTCCGTTAAATACCTGACTTTCACCTTTCTCTCTGTACGTTACTCATCTTTCACTTCACCATACTAGCATAAACTTTCCACACCTCCATCATACACTGCCTGGAATGTGAAAACCACACTTAACACGAGCATTCACACAAATTTTCACCACACTACACCTGACACCCTCACCACCATCACAGAAGACAGAATTGAGAATACATTTACAACTAAAGCAGGAATGCAAAGATAATCCATGAGTTTACAATCAAGATCTGCCTCTTCAACCTAATGGTGAGTGAGTTCAGCATCTCATAGCACGATTGGGTCAGCACTCACACAATGAGGATGTCTTGGTGAGGGGAGAAATCTTTCCTCCACCAACATACACCACCCATCCACCTCACATTAACATACACACACACACTTTATGCAAGAAATACATCCCTGTACACCAACGGTTCTGATCTTCTCAGGGCTGACACCCTTAACTGGTCACTCTGTAACAGACACTTTCTATTCACATGTGAGTCCTTAACATATTAAGAACTAAACACAAATACACATGTATTTGTGTATTTCCATGTTCTGAAGTCTGAATCAGTTATCCACAATGCGTCAATAATAATACTTATTTTATGAAATCTACATTATACCTTTTTTCACAGAACACAAAGCACTCCACCATAGCCCCATAGCCCCTACAGGCTAAGAATGAATGCTTTATATCATAAGTAAAGTTTCTGTGACAAGTGACCTCAGCAAACACCATCACATCTTTCAGTCAATCACAGTGATATACATCAGAGAATCAAATTTGTCCCTCAGAGAAAGGTTGCGTCACAAAGTTGATGAGAACCACGAGTTGCCGGAGGAATGATAAGCACACACAATCAGAAGGCACTTCTCTGGCACCCACAGCACCAGGCACTGTGGCACCCATCCAGTTTATCCTTGGCATCACTAATACTAAGACATTCCCACAACAGTGACGTTAGACTCCCAATAGGATTAATTTCATCTATAATCATCAACTAGAGCCATTCACAACAAACCCAGCTCTAGATTTGAGAACAATCACTCCTTACAGACATAGTATAAGAAATTTTTTAATACATAAAATTTCAATCTTTGTGCAAAAAAAAAATAATGACAATTTCAATGTGAGAAGTTGGCTAATCTCTCCTGGTTCAAGGCAGCACGCCAGTGAGTGAGTGGGAGAGCTGAGCACAGACTGAGAATCTCTAATCTAAAACACTTTAGTTGGACAAATTCCTACTTATTTTCAGGGTTTAAGAATATTGATGCATCCATACAATTTGCTTACTTGTTCCTATTATTTAATAAATTCAGAATACAAATAAGTGGAATAGAAAGCACCAAACATAAGCGATAAATTGGTATGACACCATGGATACTTTTTTTGGACATGTTCCTAAATACTTTCTGGACTTAAGAAAACTAATGCATCTACACACTTTTCCTACTTACGGGTTCCTTATGACTGAAAATACTGAATCATAACCAAAATGAGCAGCACCAAACATTGAAATTTTTCTGGATTTAATATAGATTTACCTACAAACTTAAATTAGAGCTTCTTATGTTACCTTCCTAATTGATTATAGACCAAAAAACACCATCAAAAGTCAATTACACAGCACTGAGCAATACAATAATTCAATAACTAACATAATCTACATCACTGTCCCGTGTTTGTGCTGCATTATAGTAAAAAATGGGAAAAAACTATATTGTTAACAGTTAGACTCTTATATAAAGGTTCAGATAAAGAATTCTCAGTCTGTACTATAAACTTATCCTGACAATATGTACCCTGTTGATGTGGTGAAGTGATGTGTTGAGTTGTACTGATGAGGTGTATGCTGTAATATGTTAATGTGTTGATGTGATGACGTGCTGCAGTGGTGATGTGATATATGTTGTGATATGGTAATGTGCTGACTTCCTGATGTGTTAATGTATGGATGTGGTGATGTGGTGTATGTTGTGTTATGTTAATGTGATGTGTTGAGTTGCACTGTGTTGATTTCCTGATCTATTGATGTGTTGATGTGGTGTTGTGACATCATAGTACTTTCATCCCTCACAGACACCACAGATAAAGTG
The DNA here is from genome assembly GCA_020233015.1 of Callinectes sapidus. NCBI lineage: Eukaryota > Metazoa > Arthropoda > Malacostraca > Decapoda > Portunidae > Callinectes > Callinectes sapidus. The sequence goes on along the minus strand of CM035212.1, from coordinate 4,692,224 downwards.
TGGAATGTAACAGAATTTCTTCATTCACTTGCATAAGACTGGAATGCTTCTTTTCTTCCTCCTCCTCCTTCACACTCTTCTCTCCTTTTAACAATAGGAATAATACTTACTATACATATATTTCTAGTATTATAAGTATGTGTGTCTTAATCGCTACGTACATTATATTAGTGTTATAAATGTAAATTACTATACATTATGTCAAGGAAACTTATATATTTGGCATAAAGTGAAGGTATATGCAAGTACATGTAATCACTCTTCACTTTAATTCCTGTGTACTACTGTTACTAAGAGGCAATATTTGTGCTTAGCTTAACTAACATGACGCAAAGAGCAGCTATTTTCCTTTTTCATCACTACATCTCTCTATACTTTCATTTTTGGCAATATATTAATACTTTTCTGTGTGTGTAAGATCACCCATTCACTGCACACCTTGGAAATGTTGATGAGCCAAGCTGTTCTGCTGAGGCAAAACAGTGCCAGATGTCACTTGCATGAGGATGAAAGTAGAAAGGAAAGATGGCACACTAAGAGTTACTAAGGCAATAGGAGGAAGGTGGTGGAAGGATCAAGAGAAATGGTAACTGTAAGAGGGTGGGAAGGTAACTTCAATAAGAGATCTATTGAAGGGTCAACATTTCCAGGTGAACAATGGTGAGCAACACGACACTGCACCCACTCCTATCTTCCACGACTTTGACAATACAAAAAATAGAGCTCTAATAAATACTACATAGAATTTCACCAGTATATAGATGTGTATATTGATCACCAGTACATGCAAGGCTGTGACAGGATCAGCAGTGCAAGTCCAGCCTGGTGCACATGACTGTCAGTGTTGGAAACTAAAGCTTACATGAGCACGGTGGTTGGTGGGAATAGTGTGAGTGAGGCATTATTATTGTTACTCACTCAGTTGCATAAATGACTAATGTGTATTACATTTAATAGCATAAAAACACAATTACTTAGTCTGGTTTTCAATAGATAACTTAGCCACTTCTCTCTAACTTGGTAAAACAATAGTTGAAACAAATAAATCCTCATTAAATTCATTCTAAAAGACTAACATATTTCATCAGATTTAAAAAAAAACTCCATAACTGAAACAACACTTTGAAGAGTCAACAAAACACAGATTTCTGCATAATGGAAACATGATAAACTTCTGTGGTTGGCCCAGTCATGCACATCATCACAAAGATAAAGATCCAAAGACCAGCAAGACACCACCACCCCTCCTGCCAGTCAGAGAGCTATGTTGCAACGGGGCAGAAAGCAAATCATCTGTAACACTAAATCCATTACTATTTCAACATTTTCACACCTTTAGACACTACATAATATATTATCTTCTATGATATCTATGCAAGTACTATAAATAAATAATGACTTAAGGCTCTTGGTCTATCTAAATGTGTAGATGTGCCTTGTTATTCAGTATATAGAAGGCTTTTCATGATCCCCTGAGCATGACTGACTAAGGCTGGTACATCAGGTGAGTGTGCATGGCAAGAGTGCATGTGAGCTGGAAGTCTATAGTACGGGAGGCTTATGGGAGATATATAGAACAAGGTAATATAGTGGTTATAGGAAGTCCTGTATATAAATCAGTGTACACAGGAATGAAAATGAGGCCAAGATAGGTAGAGAAGGAAATGTGAAGAGAAACAAGGAATACAAAAATTTTTAAAGGTGAGGAAAACAAAAGGAGGAAAGAGTAAAATTAGAGTATGGAATAGTTGCATGGGAGATCATCATTTCAGAACAAATTAAAGAAAATATCTGCATGCCATTGTCAAACAGTCCCTTCAAAGAGCAACTGAACATAAAATAAATATCAGCACAAATAATTACTATAGATAAATATATATGTCTATCTAGTATACATATTCATGTTCTATTCTACTGAAGTACTACATTAAGGGAAACTAAATTGTAATAGGTACAAGATCATGTCATTTAGTGGTCAGGTAAGGAGATAAATGGTTTTCCATGTGTACGTACATTGTGATATAATTATAAAGTAAATGCTTGTGTAGCTTGTGGCTAACAATCTTGTGGTAATGTGGGTAATAATTCTGCAGTCTGGTTATGAGAAGCATTTATGTGTAGCTAACAATCTTGTGGTAATGTGACTAATAATTCTGTGGTTAAGTTATGAGGTAAATTAATGTGTGGTTAATAAACTTATAATATGTAATGTTCAGCAGCAAATGTTTGTGGGTAGCAAGGGAGAGTTACCCAAGGAGAAACAAACACTAGTGAAGGTATAGATGATGGACCTGGTGTTGTTACTCTGAGCTAATATCATGAAGGTAAATCCGGTAATCTCAAGGAAGTAATCATTTCAACACTGGGACTTACATAGGCAAGGCTAATTTAATTAACCCTTTGATACTTTGTCATTGATTCTTTATGACTGAAAGGGGGAAGCAAAGAGGATAAAAAAGCATGGACTTGGACACTATTTTGATGCTCAGAAATAAAAGATAATAATAATGAAGTTAAAAAAACTTTGACTATTATTCATTCATCTTGCATTAGTAATTTCTTCTTTAGTATCTGTGAATAGAGAAAAGAACAATATCTAATTAATTCCTTAGATAAATGGCAAAGTATCAGGTCTCAATTCCATAAAGTTCCCTTGCCCATGCCAGTGTTCTTGTCAGTATCAGAACCTGTGACTATGCTTTGCTATCTGGCTAAATTGTAATGAATGAAGAGAGGAGAGTGAGCCTTCCCTTCCCTCTGTCTTTTGGTACACATGGCAAGAGTGTGTCCTTAGTAAAGCTTCCTGACTACAGTGGCAACAACTAGCATGTGTGTCTGTCACTAACACTACACCTAATGATTACAGTTATACATTGGTAAATATAACATCGTATGGCAAACACATATCTTAAGTCATGACTTTTTTCTTCTTTTTGGTAAGTAACTAAGCACAGTGAGAATTCCATTAAATATTTTCACGTTGATGCTGTTTCCTTCAATATATATCATCTGTACAAATATAAAAGAGCTAACATATTCTAATTGGACAAAAAAAAAAAAAAAAAAAATAATAATAATAATACAGCTAAATAAAAAAAAAATTATCTTTTTTTCTTATGATACCTATATAAATAAAATCTGTCCATCAAAATGCAATACAAAAAATTTTGTGCAGATTGATGATGATAATAATAATAATAATAATAATAATATAATAATAATAATAATAATAATAATAATAATAATAATTCATCACACTATAGATTGAAGCACACAAAAAATACTTATTCTTAGCCACCAGAGAGAGAGAGAGAGAGAGAGAGAGAGAGAGAGAGAGAGAATCAAATAAAACCAAGAAGTAAACAGCATCTGATACCACCAAACACTCTCTCTCTCTCTCTCTCTCTCTCTGAAGCCACACCTCACTCCCTCACTCCCTGCCTTTATCACAAGCCTCCACGGACGGTTCATCAATCTTTCGAGTCGCCTCATCCTTCCTCTCAAACACCACTGACTGAAGGGCATCGAAATGGACCACCACCCCACCTCCCCCTTCCCCCCCAGGCGGCGGAGAGGACGGGGCGGAGCAGGTGTCCCCCTCCCCCCCACCACCTTCGTCGTCACTGGTGCGGGGGGAGTCTATGGGCGTGGTGCGTGAGGGAGAGGCTGCCTGGGACTCCTTGGCGGCTTTGTTAGCGTAGTAGTCCCTGCGGTACGCCTCGACCTCCTCCAGTTCAGCCTGTTTAATTAACGCGCATGGTTGATTTTATTGTTTTTGGTTTAGTTACCCCCCCCCCCTTTCGTTTTTTTGGGGGGCAGGGGGGGATGGATGGAGAAATGTTCCTTTTATACTATTTTTTGTTAGTTGTGTATGATGGTAAGGTTGAAATTTACTGACAAAATCTACTACTACTACTACTACCGCCTTATTGAAAAAGGACAATACAATAATGGTGATAATGATGATGTTGATGAAAATAATAATAATAATAATAATAATAATAATAATAATAATAATAATAATAACAACAACAGCAGCAGCAGCCAACACTCACCTTGACAATGGCAGTGTGGTGTGCGCGGCGAGCCCTCAGGTACCGCATGGAGAGAGGATTGACCCACTGGAAGGCAGCCTGCAACCGTGAAGAGGAGGATCAGGTGAATAACACACACACACACTAACACCACCAACGCCACCACCAACACCAACACCACCAACACCAACACCAACAACAACAACAACAAGAACAAAAGCAATAATAATAGTAGAGTGGTTGTGGTTGTGGTAGTAGTAGTAGTAGTAGTAGTAGTAGTAGTAGTAGTAGTAGTAGTAGTAGTAGTAGTAGTAAACCTATTAGCTCTATCAGTCTTTACAAGGAGGTGGAAAGGAAGGAAGAAGAAAAAATGAGGATGAAAGGAGAATAAGAATAAGAAGAACAAGAAAATAAAAGGAAAGAAATAAAAAAAGGAAGATGACAATGATGAGAAAAAAAAGACAAGAGAAGCAACTGTGTGTGTGTGTGTGTGTGTGTGTGTGTGTGTGTGTGTGTGTGTGTGTGTGTGTGTGTGTGTGTGTGCACCACTTAACAGAACTGTGTGATGTCCTCGTAAGAGATTTAACGTTTCCGACAGATCCATTACTCTCTCTCTCTCTCTCTCTCTCTCTCTCTCTCTC